>CAKNWT010330193.1:0-15193 GCA_932066315.1 Andricus coriarius | reverse complement strand
TGTCGAAATTTGAAAAAAGTCAAATTTATTTTTGATTTTCAAAAATTAGGGTCAAATTATAACTTTTCAAAATCGTTACAACCACCAGAAACTTCGTGACAAAAACTATCAAAAACATTCATAGTGAAATTTTGTTTAAGGCTATAGGAAAAAAGTTACAAATGTTTCAAAGTACGGCTTTGCTTAAAAAACCCAAAAATAGCACCCCCTCTACTTGGATCCATAATTATCAAAATGAATTAATTTTTGGTGTGTGGAGTACTATCTAATAGGACTACAATTGGGACAATTCTTAGCCCGTTCAGATAACTTTCATTTTCGAGATGGGTACATGCATCACCTGTTCCTCATAGGGCTATCTAGCCCTAAGAACTTTTCATGAATAAGTAGAAATACAAAATACACCTTGGGACTCATATAAAGAGGAACTCGATGGGAGCCTACGGAATTTCCCACAAGTTATGATACCGTTGATGAGTTAGAGCACGCCGTGGATTTTCTGCGAGGGGCTCTGACTACATCATATGAGAACGATTGCCTTCAGAATAGAACATCTATAAGACGGTCCAGCGTGAATACAATAAAAATATAAGAAAGTATAAGCAGGAAGATTGGAAGGGCTTCTGCGATGAATCGAAAAACATTCCGGAAACAGCGAGGCTCCACAAGATTCTGCCGAAAAATGTCGAAGTTCACCTCGGGCTCATAACGGTCGATAATGGTGAGTTTATCGAAGACGAAGAAGCAACGCTCAATCACCTGATGGGAGTTTATTTGCCGGGTTCTCACCGAATCCCAAACGACCAAGAGGAGGATGGAGACAAGGGCTGGAGAGGGCCGACTGGAATTTCGAAGCTAAGGTCGCTGATTACAAAAAGGTGGGATGGGCCGTAGGGTCCGTCTGTCCTTTTAAAGTACTAGGGGCGGATGGCAGGGTGGCCTTCATACCCAAACCTGGAAGGGAGGGTTACACTGCCGCAAAAGATTTCCGAACAATCAACCTAACGTCTTTTATCCTGAAGACGTTGGAGAAGCTGGTCGAGAGATACATTAGGAATGAGGTGCTCTTGGCCTCCCCGCTGCGTAGAGGGCAGCATGCTTTTCAGGCAGGCTGCTTGGTAGAAACTGCGCTTCATGCTGTTGTGGCATAATTGGAGCAGCAGTTGCAGCAAAAGACGTATGCTGTGGGCACCTTCTTGGATATAGAGGATAGGAAGTATGCTGGATAGGAAGCATGCTACGCGGGAGAAGACTCGAAACCAAATGGCGTGAGGGCCTAGTAAGGGGAATAGCTCCATCGGGATGCCCACAGGGGGTGTCCTGTCGCCCCTCCTGTGGTGCATTGTGGTGGACGGCCTCCGTTGAAGACTAATTAAAGAGGATTACTATACTCAGGGATATGCGGATGAATTTGTAATCCTAGTCAGGGGGGCACATCTGAAAACGCTGATGGGTCTTACGAGGTCGGCGCTGCGCATCGTAAAGCTCTGGTGGGATCGCTCAGGGCTCTCATTGAACCCGGAAAAGACCAACCTGGTCATTTTCACAAAAATTATAACGTTCCAAAAGTTTACGCTCCTGTATTTTGCGGTGGGGAGCTGACGTTTTCAGATTCAGTTAGATATCTGGAAAATGCTCGCATGGCTCTACTCTGCTATGCTTTCCTAAAACCCAGGCTCCTACATGCGGCTGTGATCTCGTGGCCACGGGCAGAACTTAAAAAAATGCAGGAGAGGCTGCGAAGATTACAGATGCTGGCATTTAGGGGTTTGACTGTAGCAATGAAGACTACGACCACAGCGTAGATTGAAAAAAAATTAAATTTTTGGGAAAGCAACACAAGAGACGAAAAAAATGAAAACACAACGGTTTCTCAATGCGTTTAAGAATTCAACTGCTTTGTGGAAAATTTAACGTATTTTGTGGGAAATTCGTCTTTTTGGGTGGAAAATTAATTTTATTTTCTTAAAAAATCATCTTTTCGCATGTAAATTCAACTATTTTGTTGACAGTGCGTCCTTTTTGATTCAATTTAACTAGTGATTTTTTTTTAATTTTTCAACTGAAAATGTAACAATTCCATTTTTGGATGAAATTTTTGTTTTTAATTTCAACTATTTGGTTGAAAATTCAACTATTTTGGTATAAAATTAAACTGTTTCCTGATGAATGGAAAATACAACTGTTTTGAAAGGAAATTCACGTATTCTGTTAAAAATTCTTCTTTTTCAATCAATTTAGCTGGTGAAAAATTTGCATTTCTTGTTGAAAATAGCGAAAATGTAATTATTCTATTTTTGGTTAAAAAATTACTTTGTTGCTGTTGAAAATTTAACTATTTGGTTGAAAATTGATCTTAGTGGACAATTCGTCTGTTTTGTGCAAAATTCGTTTTTCTTTGTTAAAAAGTAATTTCTTGAACTGACAATTTAAGTATTCCATTTTCAAATAAAAACTTACATTTTTAATTGAAGATTTAAATATTTGGTTGAAAATTAATCTCTCTTGACTAGAAATTACATTGTTGGTGAAAATTCATCATTGCAGGTTCAAAATGCAACAATTTTGTAAAAAATTTAATTATTTTTTGTAACTTGAACTATTTCTTAAAGCCTTCCAGAATAGCAAGATTTCCAATATTTCAACGTATTACTAAAGATTTTTAAGAATTTAAATAATTTAAATAATTCACTTAATTTTTTTAAAACACATCTTAACAAATTTGTTGAACACACATTTGTAAAAGCCTTAAGGAACTCATTCTCATTACAATACCCGCACATTTTGACAGCAAATAGGATTTTTAAATAGAGAACTAATGCAAAATTTATTTTAAATTCATTAAATAAAATTATCCATGTTTAATACCAGTGCGATCAGTGTTCTTTATCGTCATTTCTGTGAGTAATTTAACAGAGTTTGTAAATTTCAGTTCTTGATCAATAACTTGAAACCCATACTCGCCGGTTGCCTTTAAAATTTCGAGAGACTAATGTTTTCCATTACAGTCTGGATATTTATTCCCCGGTTTTTAGCGTGTTTATAACTGAATGCATCTGCGAAAATAAGTAAAAATTGTAAAGCTTCATTTCAAGAAGCCATTATCTAAATTGTAACTTCTATTATTTGGATATTTCTTACAAAACTAATGCTGTTTATTTTTTATTGATGAAACATATGGTCTCTCTGGTGTGTATCTATTTACATTTACATTATCTAATACATAACAGAGTTATGTGAATACGGCTTATGAAGAAAACGTATATTTAAGCGTATCTATACTTACAGGAGATAAATCCTAGAGAAAATTATTATATATTCTACATTTTTAAAAAAGGAAGTGGCAGAACCTTGTGGTATGTTAAATTATAGCGACATGACTGCGAATTTGTATGAAATTAAAATGGGGCTAATTTCGCGTAACATATACGTATATTCGTTCAAAGCTCGGGAAATTCAAAATTTTTGGAATGTATATTTGTGCAATTAAATTATTATATATAGCACTTAAGCCTTGAATGTCTGATCTGAAGTTAATAGAGTGGTTATATCTTTGTATATGTATCGTTTCTAATATTAACCGTTTCTCAAGATTAGGCTCAGTTAGTTAGTTTGGTCAGGTCGATTTTTAAATTTCGACTCTTGTCACCCAATTCATCACAAAATTAGCATTATTTATGGTTCAGTCGATAGAGCTGTAAAACTGGCCGATGTTAGATTCCACAAAGAGAACCTAAATCTTGTGCAGAAAACACTGGAAAAAACTGGATGTACATCTGATTTGTTAAAAACTAAAATCGCCGTAAGATACAAGTACACAATTAATTTAAAAAAAAACTATATCCACGCAACCTGAAGATAGAAACTTTGAAAAAATGATTGTATTACCATCCATTCAAAACTTAGACAAATGTTTTTTCAGAATTTTCAAAAAAATAGTGTTCCATTAGTTTTTTTAATCAACAATAATTTAAGAAAAACCTTACTTAGAAGTACTAAAGATAAAATTGAAAAAGAAAACAAATGTAACTGCATTTATAAACATATATGTAAGAATTGTAAAAAAACATACATTGGGCAAACCAGCAGACCTCTGCACACAAGGAATAGGGAACATGAATGATCTATTCAAAACAACGAAACAAAAACAGTCGTAGCTAAACATGCTTATGACTTTGCACATAACTTCGACTTCGATTTAAATAACGTTGAAATTTTAGAATTGGAGCCTAATCTTGATAAACGGTTACTATTAAAAATAATACATATACAAAGAGATAACAACTCTGTTGACTTCACATCAGAAATTCAAGGCTTAAGTACTATATAATAATTTAATTGCACAAATACTTAATTTTATTACTTTAACTCTATTTTTAGTCAATACTTTTTTAAACAAATTTTTCAAAATATATTGTATCCTCTACAAAACTACGCCTTGAAAAGGTCTCGGATCCAAGTCGAAACATGTCGGCAATTTCTAAATAAAAACATCAAGAACCAGGAAATGGCCTTCACTACATAGTTTTCGTTATTTACATTGACATAAAACGTTCAAAAATAGCAATTCAAATGAAAATCCGAAGAAAGAAATACAATGATGTTTTAATTTTTTAACTTGATTTTGATCCAACTTCCGGCTACAAGGATTACCATGTTTAATTTTACAATTTTTTCATTGGATTAATTATGCACAGTCTGCTATGAACCGCAATATGCATCAGCTTTCATAACAATGTGTGGGAAGCTTGGGTAATATCTGCCTAAATGACATTCCTTCATTTCATATGATGTCATACTCTTGACGCTTATCATATTTCTTTTCATCCTCAAATTATTTCTATCTATCCTATATATTTCAAGAAGAATCCCAGTATATTTCAGTATTGCAAAAGCGTCACGATGGGATGATGATAACACTAAATATTCTTCGTTTGCCCTGATATTAATTTACCATTTACTACTAGTAATCCAATTTTTTTATCTTTGCAAAAATAGTATCTTCGAAACTCAAACTGCTGGTTCTGATTTGTCTGAAGAAGAAGCTGAATATATCCAAGTTGTCCAAATGCATATCCTAGTACTTCATGAGGAGCAGTCTTGCCCGTAGGAGCACTGAACCTGGCTTGAAGAGGAGGCTACTGTGGAGAAGTCCGGGCAGGTGCATTTTGTCTGGCACAAGAAGAAGACCCAGGATAGCGTTTTCCACTGGGATTCCATTCTGACTCTAGTGAATCGGAATTTGAAAACACTTTAATAAAACTGTTTGGGAAGATTGGGTGCTTTTTGCCTACTGGGCAACACCTTATTTCATCTGCAGTCAAATTATCAACTCCGCCGCTTATTACATTTATTTTTATTCGCGAATTATTTTTGTCTGTCGTATATATTCCATAAAGAGTGCCACTATAATCCAATATTGCAAAAACGTCACCACCAAATGTTGATAATACAATATATTCTTGGTTTGGCCCAAGCACGTAGTTCTTATGATTTCTTCGCATTCGAATTGGTTCATAGGCAGGAAAAACGTATCTTCGAAATTCAAACCGCTGGTTTTGGTTTCTGCAAGGAATAAGCCGAACGTAGCCAAGTTTTTCTATTGGACATCCAAGTACTTGGACAGAAAGAGGACTTCCCGGAGAGGACCTAGAGCTGGCACGCAGAGGAGGCACCTGAGCTATAGTTCGCTCAGTTGAATTTTGTCCGTCAGAATAAGACGAGCCAGGGTTACTTTCGCTATTAGGATTCGATTGAGACTGTAGTGAATCGTAATTTGCAGAAACTTTATGAAAACTTATCATATTCACTTTAATTCTCGATCTAGATCTATTTGACGTAAAGATTGCACGAAGAATACCGCTATGCTCTAATATCGCAAAAATATCACCATTGTTTGCTGACACTACAATCTGTTCTTGGGCTGGAACGGGAATATACCTTAGTTCTTTTGTTCGCAATCTGATTGGTTGAACAGTAGGAAAAACGTATCTTCGAAATTCGAGTCGTAGATTCTGATTTGTACGAGGAATGAGCCTAATGTATCCAAGTTGTCCAAGTGCGTGTCCAAGTACTTTAGTTGAAGGCGGCCACCCAGGGGGCGACCTGGCTTCGGCATGAAGAGGAGGTCCCTGAGTAGAAGTCCGGTCAGGTGAATGTTGTCTGTCAGAAGAAGAAGAACCGAAGTTACGTTCGCTATTAGGTTTCCATTCGGACTGTAGTGAATCGTCATTTGCTAAAGCTTTAATAAAACTGTGGGGGAAGATTGGGTAACATGGGCCCACTGGACAATATTGCATTTCATCTGTGGTCAAATTATTAACTTCGCCGCTTATCATATTTATTTTCACTCTCGTATGATCACTATTTGTCCAATATATTCCACGAAGAACCCCGCTATCCTCTAATATTGCAAAAATGTCACCATTGGATACTGATAAAACAATATGCTCTTGGGCTGGCACGGGAGTATATTTATTTCTGTCTGTTCGCAAACTAATTGGATAAGCAGCAGGAAAAACGTATCTGCGAAATTCAAATCGTAGATGCTGATTTTTGCGGGGAATAAGCCGAATGTATCCAAGTTGTCCAAGTGCGCATCCAAGTACTTTAGGAGAAGGAGGGGTAGAAGGAGGCGTACTGTTCCTGGCTTGAACTGGACGGTTCTCAGGAGCCTGAAGTATGCGACGAGAAGGAGAAGAATGACAGTGAACCGGGTGGGGTGTGTCAGAGCAATCTCTGCTTGACTGCCAACTCAACTCTGCGAAAAGAAGTAGAGGATTTATGGTTCTTGCTGAACAAACTTCAAAATGAGCTCGATATTTTATTCTCGTTTTTTTTGTATATAATACTTTAAAATCATAAGTAAAGGATTCTGTAAAGAAAATTTGTGCCATAAAAATTTCAGGTTGAGAATCGTTGAGGCTCACTGTGTTTGAGTTTATCGCAACTCATTGTTTTGTTCTTATTTTTGGAATTTATTCTGAATTCGTTAAAATCACCTGGAGTTCTTATAAACTTCATAGAATTCTTTTATATTCTTTTGAAAGACACAGCAACATTAGTCTGATGATTAGTGCACGTTATTCACTTCTAGATAATTTCAGTACCAACATTTTTCTCCCTTAATTACAATATACATATATGATGTCATGATGCCGTCCGAGGCGAGGAATCGGTAGCCTGGCTCGCTTTCGCCTCGTTCATTCCTACGTCACTCTGTATGTTATTTTGTTCTTATAAACAAATTTTTTGCCAATTATAACGATAGAATGTATGAAAGAGAAAGATAAAAAGATTGGTATATTTTTAAGTCATTCGGAGCTTAGAGAATGCAGCACTAATTTAATTTTTCATATTTCACACTTGAATTTTAAAATATTGTGGTGTATAATATCTACGTTTGTTACATATAATATATTTGTCGGGAAATTTAAAAAATGTAAAGTGTGTACCTACTTGCATCACTTTGACTACTACATATTGTTTAAATTTTATGACATTTTGATGTGTAATAAGTAATAAATAAGTCAGTAATAACACTCATATAAACTCATATGATCAGCACACAATAGATTTTATAATTCACCCATACGAAATACATGTATGCATATTTGTATATTCATGTATGAAAAAAATATCGTAATTCGTAAATGCCTTAGTACTGCAAAGTTTTCTTTCGGGTCCCTCACGACGTGTATGCCTTATGGTTTAGCTGAGTTGAAATAAAATAAAAAAGTTCTTTAATCGCAGTGTTGTGAAAACATCGTGAATGTTATTACTGTTTCCTAATCAGCATAATGTGCCCAATTTTTACAATTTTTTTACAATTTTTATATAAGTTCATGTAGGGAAAATTTAATCTCTTATGAAGTCCTGAAAATGAACAAATATAG
This sequence comes from Andricus coriarius, assembly GCA_932066315.1. Lineage (NCBI taxonomy): Eukaryota > Metazoa > Arthropoda > Insecta > Hymenoptera > Cynipidae > Andricus > Andricus coriarius. Next base: position 7,298 of record CAKNWT010330193.1, on the reverse strand, counting down.
CAGTTCCAAAATTTATGAATAATTTGTTTAGCAAAGAAAAACTTTCTTATGTTCAAAATGTACTTCCAAAACATTGAAAAAATCAAATCATTCAGAATGACGACTCAATTTGAAAAATTGAGCAACTCGACATTTTTAATGATCTGATATTCTGAAATTTTTCGGAGTTTTTTCCAAACCTGCCGTACAAAAATTAGTTTATTATATTTGAACTACGATCAAACGCAAGATATTAATGAAGATTCACACATTTTAAAATATGCAAAAAGATTTCCCAGAAATTTAAAAATTTCACATAGATTTTGCATTCACTAAAAGGCTTTCTGGAATTCAAAAAAATTTCTCAATATTTCAACATATCACAAACATTTTAAATATTGTAATATTATTAAATTATTACAAAAAATTTGAAAAATATTTCACAAGTTTTTCAAAGAATATTAAACTGTTCAAAAGGTTTCAAAATTTCAACAAAGATTTACAAGATTTTGCTAAAATTTCAAAAGATTCCAAAAGCTGTCACAGAAATTTTAAGGGTTCACGTAGATTTTGCATACTTTAAAAGTGTTAAAGGAATTCGCAAACATGTCCAAATATTTTAAGGATTTACAAACATTTCAAATATTTTAATATTCGTTAAATAATTGGCAAAATAAATTTTTAATAAGAACAAAGCAATATACGAATAGAGTGAAGTTAAATCTTCGAAAAACTCGTAATATAGTCGTGTTTGATATCAAGTTAATCAATAATTGACAAACAAGTATAATATGTAACCAGATTTCGACTTCAACTAGTTATTAGAGAACGCTAATTAGCATTAGCGCGTCAGAGTCATAAAGAAACGCTCCCGCGAGCGGTCCGCTCTGCTACCACACATATGTCCCATTCCTCGGAAAAAACGGAGGCGAGGAACGAGAAAGGACGCCACGAGACGAGGAGAAATGAGACGTGGCAAAACGAGAAGAGGAATGCCGAGACAGCAGGTATGTTTCGTCTAGTCCCGTCTCGTTCCTCAGGATTTCTCACTCGGCGGCAACACTACTATGTCGTCATAATTGTTGATGACATAAATATACAAATGGCCATTATGTAAATGTAAGCTGGAAAGACGGACCTTATGTTCGCTCCACTGGCCTCAGAAATGGCCGTATCCATGCATATATTATTTGAAATATAATAAAAATGATAGAATTATTATCGTATAATATTCACCAATAGAATTAAAGATGGCCGCCAGAGTGAAAACTAAAGTATAAACCATCCTCATGTTCACAATATGAAGGAAAGACTGATAATTGCTTTAGTGAATAAGTGGATCAACAAATGTAACCAAAGAATATTCTATTGCATCATCAGAGCACAAATATGTACGTAAGAAGTCGTTGTCTTACATACAGGTGAGATGACAAAGTTAGTAGTTTCAAGATTGTCCTTCGGAGATATAATTATTAAATTTTTATCTCAAAGGTATTGGTTTTGATGGGTTCCAAACTATGCATGTAAGGAAAAAAATTGCCAAAAAGGAAAGTTTCTTGAATCATTGAAAACTACAGTGAAATCACAACATGAAATAAAGAACAAACTCTAACACGATAAAATACGTGTGCTTTTTTTTGTACTCTCTAAACGAAATGAAATATTTTAAACAAAAAAGAATAAAATCTTACAGTTTCCAAGGTTTTTTACAATAAATAACAAAAAAGTATAATCTAATAAGTGTGAGTAAAGGACAATGACCTACTGGAACTCATCAGATTTAAAAAGATGCGTACCTTAGTTTACTTTTAAAATAAAACCACTATAGACTTCATTTTAGTCAAAATCCTGTTCAAACATAAAAAATTGATTTTTTAAAGAAAATTGCGCACAGTATGTTTTAAATTTATATAAGTTGTTTTAAACACCCCGTTTTTGGAAGTAAGCTAATCTTTTTGATTAAAAATTCGAATACACGCTCAAAAGTTTAACCACTTTGTTGAAATTTCATTTCATCAAGCGTGTAGAAAATTCTAGGTTTTTTGAATCTCTGACACTATGTGTGTCGATAAGTATTCAATATTATTTTATCTTAGAACCGATGCCCTAATATTCGTTATGCATAGCTGTTTTTTATATCTATTTCTTTGAGACAAGAAATTTCTGATTAATAAGCGACATAGTGAAAGTAATTCTAAAAAACTGGAATGTCCTACATCGTTTTTAGAAGCAGGAGCAAGTGATAATAATTTTTTAGAGAATGACATTCGTAAATTCTCTAATTGATTCTAGAAAATTATATCTTTTAATTATCTCCTCGACAAAATATTTTGTTTGAACAAGAATAATTGTTTTCACAATTTCAAATCTAATTGGTATATCGTCCGGTATAAAATATCTTCGAAATTCGAATCTCCGGTCCCGATTTGTGCGGGCAATAAGTCACATTTTGGGTTAGAAATTATTACAAAGTCCAGGAACTGCGTATTTAAAAACGATACCTCAGTTCAGAACCTTTTTTTAAAAGTGGCACATGAAAGGTCGTGAAAAATAATTGATTACTATTTTTGAACAGGTAGAGGAATAAAAAAAACCAAATAATGAATAAATAGTGGAAACTTCAAAGTTTCATTCAGGAACACAATTGCATGATTTAAAAAGTTTTATATATTTTAGAGCCGAATATCTTAAACATGCCAAAAATTCTTCTGGGGCAATACACTTAATGGTATAAGTTTTCGAAATGTGCACCATCTGAATTGGCACAATAAACAAACCTTTATTTGAAACAATAGAATACAGGCTCTCTTACAGTATCAGAAATATCGTGAGGGAAGAAATTTTGTTTGAGAAGTTTTTGAAAATGGGCTTGGCCATAGCAGCATGTTCTTGAGAATTGTTTTCAATGTTTCTCGGTTTCTGTCCGTAGTCTTTATGTATTCTGTAGTCAGTAGGCACGATAACTATCAAAAAAATTATCATTCAAAACGTTATAGAATTTGGAAAATTGTTGAGAACATTGTTTTTTTAAGAATTGAAAATTCTGCGTACTGTTATTTGTAGTGATCACAAATTAAAACAATTTATCTTTACGACTTTATCCGATAGAAAATAATTTAGCAGAGTCATAGCATTTTCAAAATTTAATCAAAAAAAGAAAATGAAAATTTTTAACCAAACAGCGCACGATGTAAAATTAAGTCGGGATAGGAAATACATCGCTTCTTGCAAGTTCTACAAGATTATAATAACAACTTTTCAGTTTTTTTTTTAATTGAAAATTCAAATCATGATCGCACAAAAAATTATGAAAAATGAAAAATTCCATTTTGCGGTCGGACTATGAAAGATACGAAAAAAGATGTAGAGAAGAAAGTTATGCACCCAAAAAAATCTACTAATTCATTATCAATCACTTATTGATTTGACGCTTAGTTTTTGTTGCATTCGTAAATAATGATACTTAAAATAAAGAAATCAAATTTTTGGACAAACGACAAAAATTTGTAATTCATCTTTTTTGGTTAGATGCGTAGTTTTTGCTTCAATCTTGAAAAATGGCATTTCAATAAACAAAATAAATTTTTTGACGAAAACATGCAAAGTAAAATAAAATATTTAATAACAAAATGGTATCTGAATTAGATTTTAAAATTTACTCTCAACCTTTTCTTCTTACGAGACAGGTGAGGAGAATGTAATAGTTATTATTAAAATTATGAAAACAATAATTTGTTTAAACATATTTTTCTAGAGCACCGAAAAGAGGTGTTTATAACGATTCTAAATTATTTATTCTGTTCATGAATAGCAAGCTTAAAGGAATGAAGATCTCAATCTCAACTAGCATTTTTGATTTTTTTGTTGGCTTCGAGTTAAAAATGAGTCACGTGAATGAATAAATAAACCGAATAATATTTATAGGTCGCTTATCGTTAATTAGTATATTTCCACAACAAAATCTATTTTTATCGAAAACGGTAGATCATCATGCAAAACGATATAGAATAAAAAAGATTCATCTAAGTGAAATAAGTATTTTTTATTCACAGGGTTTCTTTACTTGTTCAGACTTAAAAGGATATGGGAAGAAAATAGTTATAAAAAAGCGTTAGTCATGTATTCCTCTTACTGCAAGGTTTCTAATAAATTTAAATTATTTTAATGTTCCTAAAAGAAAATTATACAAATTAATGTTTCAAAAAATAGTTTAATGTGAATTTACTTTAAATTTATTAGTGCATATTCATATAGAGTAAGATAAATATTTTTCTCTAAAATAACTTCAAATGTACATATAAAAATGAATTGTATTCGCAGCCAAAAAAAAAAAAACACATTTTTTTAGTTATAACAGAAGATATTGAATTTATTTTTGTCCTTTTCTTACTTTTAGAATTTATATTTAAAAAGTCTAATATTTTTTAAAATAACCTTTCGGGTAGAAAATTTATTTTTTTTTTGGTTGAAAGTTCAACCATTTGGTTACAGCTTGAACTACTTTTTTTAAAATTAACTTTTTTTTTATATTCACCTCTTTGTTTGAAAATGTAACTCTTTTGTGGAAAACTCGTTTTTTATTTGGTGAAATTTGAGACCAAAAATCAATTTTGTTATTTGTAAAAGAAGATATTACATTTATTTTTGTCTTATTTCACTATTAAAAATTCAAGATATAATAAACGTCTTCAGATATTAATGGGCTTGTATTGTAAGTAATTTTTATAGAGTTTGCCGATGAATATTTTTCTTTAATTCAAAGAGAATTTCTTTGAATAGAAAACTCTTTTTTCTGAGTGTATTATATTATTACTAGAACAAAAATTTGTTTGGATCATCCTTAAAAATAAATATAATTAACTCATGGAAAATCGTACTGTGTCATGATTTAGAATTATTTTTAATTTCTTTCATAATTCCCATATAATTTTGTTTTTATTAAAAATTGTAAGTTGGGGTGGTTGGGAAGACTAGAAACATTTTTTTACAATAGAAAGAAGAAAAAATTCGTCATTTTTATAGAAAATTATTCTTAAGGGTAGAAAATTATCTTTTTCTTGAAATTTAAACTTCTTGTTTAAAAATTCATCTTTTAGCTTGGAAATAAAATGATTTGATTGAAATTTCGACTCTTTTGTTAAAAAAATCTTTTTTTGTTCAGGGTTTATTCTTTTTTAATAAAAGTCGATTTCTTTGGTTGAAAAATGAGCTGTTTGATTGAAAATTTAATTAATTTGTTGAAAATTGAACTATCTTTTTGAAAAACTCAACTTTTCAGTCTAAAATTCAACAACATCTTTAAAAGTTATACTGCTTTATTAAAAATGTATCTTTTTTGGTGGAAAATTCAATTGTTTGGTTAAAAATTATTCTTTTTTAGTCAAAAATGCATGTATTCTCTTAAAAATTAATTTTTTTTAGTAGAAAATTAATCTTCTGAGTTAAAAATTCATCTTTTTCGTTGAAAGTTTCTCTCTTTAGTTTCAACTTGAAGAATGTTGTTGAATATTCGTATTTTTTGACTGCTTTCAACTGTTTTGGTTTAAATTAAAATCTTTCTTTGTTAAAATATCAATTATTTCACTTTTTGTCGAGAATGCAGCTTTCCGATATAAAAATGCAAAAATTTAGTTGAAAATTGATATATTTTGTAAACGAATCATCTATTTTGTTGAAAATTCGTCTTCTTTGGTTGAATACAACTGTTTTTTTATTTCAAATTAAAATATTTTTGCATTGAAATATCAAGTATTATAGGTTTCCTTGAGAATTTTTCTTTTCGGTTTGAAAATTAATAATTGAAATAATAGTTGAAAATTCGACTAAATGGTTAAAAATTAAACTATTTATTTTTAAAATTGGTTACGTGGTAGAAAGTTGAAATTTTTATTGAAAATTTATACTATTGGTTTGAAATATTTCCTGTTTTGTGGAAAATTTATCTATTTTGTTAAAAATTCGTCTTTTTGAATGGAAAATTAATATTATTTTCTTTTAATTAATTTTTTTGGCTGTGAATTCAACTATTCCAGTTTTGGTTGACATTTTTTATTTTAAATTTATCTATTTGGTAGAAAATTCGTCATTTTGGTTGGTCATACATTTCCAGGCAAACCCACTGCAAAAGGACATAAGAGCCAACATTTTTCACAGTAGAAATTCTAGCTAAAATATTTGAACCACTTTGTTGCAAAATTGACAGGCTACGAAACAATTTGAAAGAAAGTCATTTTCGTTTCGAGATTTTAGCATTTTTCCGGCTTCAAATTCTAACTTATTTAATTTTAAAGGCTACTTCTTTGAAAATCTTTTTACAATTTTATGTATGTGATATTGAAACTTTGTTTTATTTTGAACATCGCATGATAAAAAATATATAAAATAGATAACTCTAGCCTACATGAGCTTTGCGAATGAGATGGAACCTAGTGCTTCCAAATGGATTTTTCGTGCTGAAGACGAATCTGGATTCAAAAACTTCCCATCACGTCAGGTTGTTAAGAAAATAGGAGTTGAAACCCCTAAAACCGGCGTTCTTAGCCATTTTTGAAAAATTGTGGAGCTGAACCATGACGTGCATCACAAAAATTAAAATTTGCAGGGCAGTGTCACGCTGCTTTCTCATAAATTATAAATGACAATTTTTACTTTGAAATTGACTTCGAAATTAGAAGACTTTTGTAACATGGTTTGCTGACATGCTTTATCGAATTTCGTAATTTTTATGTGGTATTACTTTTATAGTGAATAAGCAAACGTTAAGTACATTAAGCGTGTAAATAATCTTGTTTTTGTTTTCACTTTGAAGTGACGTAACCTGTTTACAAGTTTTACGATATAACCTTCTGGCTGCGTCATGAATACACTAAGGCTTTTTACATTTCTTAATCAAAGTTAAAAATAAGTAATTAGTTAAATTTTTCTAATCTAGGTCTAGAGAATTCCCATGTAAATATTTTTTTGACACAGAAGAAAATAACAGAAAAACACAAAGAAATAACACAGGAAAATGACCAGGAACTTTTTTTGTAGAGTTTAAGTAAAAGTTTTTTTATGCCTTCTTAAAAAGGCCGTGTAATTATCATAGATTTCAAGGTCAAGAAATTGAAAACTTTTTATCCTTCAGGGTTTATTTTGAAGATGTTCAACCTCAAATCATTTGTCTTACTGCGTAAATGTTCCAATTAAAAATTAATACATTCTCATCACATAAGGTATTAGATTGTGTAAAACGTGACACCCCACCCCCCACACACACACCCTGTTTTTGTCAAATGTCCACGTTTTGAGACCGGCTGAACCCAAAATACAGGTCTTCG
>CAKNWT010330192.1:0-18454 GCA_932066315.1 Andricus coriarius | reverse complement strand
AAATCGACATACATTTTTCTTGTTATAGTCAATGTTCTACGCCAATGGCATTCGTCGTTTTTGTATTTAATTAAAATGATCCTAATTCAATTTCAGTCAGTCGTATGAAAAGAATCAATAGAACTTTTTTTGTGGAGAATTTTATATACTTCAATTTGTGTAAATGCAGAGTTTGCAAAAAAAACCATACACATATTGACCCAAAGAACATTTTAAAACCATAATTTATTAAGTCGGAATTATTGTCAAACAAAACTACGTACCGCCTGGCCTATACCTGGAAAACCAAGAAAACCTGGCATTCTTAGCGAATTTTTATATACCTGGAAAAACATGGAAATGTCAGGGAATTGTTGCGCAAGTGTGCCTAATTTTTCTTTTAATTGCAATATAAAGTTGAATAACAATGATCCTTCATTTGTATAAGATTGTCTCTGATTTAAAATTCATTTTTTCACTGAAACATTCGACTATTCTATTTTTGATTGCAAACTGATTATTTTTAGTTCAAAATTCAAGTATCTCATTAAAACAGCATGTATTTTTTTTGAAAATTCAACAGCAGGTTTGCAATATTTTCTCTCTCTTGACAGAAAATCATTTCATTGTTAAAAATTCAACTTATGTTGAATTCTGATTTGGAACAGTAGCTTTTTGCACAAAATAATGTTTCAAATCTGGAATAAGGAATTTAAAAAAAATCACAATTTGCACCCGATCCAACGCGAAAAAATAATTTCAGATGATGTTAAATTCATTAGACGATGTCTCTGATTAATGTCAAACTTTAGTTCAAGGTGAAGTTTATCGAAGATTTATAAACATAAATCGGCCTTGCTTTGTACCCTGAGGGGCGTAGAGTTTAAGTAATTGTAAAAATTTCTGAAAATTTCAATTTCTTAAATTAAGATAAGAGTTTAATTGGGCATAAACCAGTTTCAGTTAAAATTATTATTTTTTTTTTGGTTTCTAGCATATTTTGGAAAGAAAATAATAAAATTGTTTACTCAGAAAGAATATACATATATATTCAGCTTTATCAAAGCAATTAGAAGCTGATTGTGATACACGCAGAAAGACTACGTCACCTCCAGTAAGGTTTTTCTTCAAGTTATTTTTCCTCAAAATGATGACATTGAATTATTCATGCTCTCAATCCATTTTACCTTGCTTTATTCACTCCTCGTGTGTACATTCGCGGAACATATTTGTTTAATTTTCAACGAATTTTGATTCACAGCAGATCATTTTATTCCGTGATTTATTCTGCATATTTTACTAGCCATGTTTTTATTTAATATTATTAAGGAAATTCTAATTAATTTTGATTAAAGTTTATTAAATTAAATTTTAGTTTGCAAAACGAATGTTTCAGAAGAACTTTACCAGTTCCTAAACCAAAAAAATCCATAAAAACGTTGCAGATAGCAAAGAATCGATCAGGGAATAAAACACTCCCTTGATAATAAAATTAAATGAAAATTTTGACTTTTGTCTCAAATGGAAGGAAAAACTTTGAATATGCTTAAAGGCTTTCGCATTGAAAATTACTTCCATGAACACGTGGGGAGAACTAAGTTTCTAATTTTTCATAAACTGCGTTTTATCTTACAGATAAAGATAGGAAAGAAATTTAAAAATGTTTAAAAAGTAATTTCAGTTCCTAAAATCAATTACCTTATCAAGAAAGAAAAATATCTCTATTCCTTTGATTTAAAAAATGGTTCTGGATTTCTATTTATCCTAGGCTTAGTTATTCCCAGGTCTACATTATTCGACGAAAATTGGATATGTCTTCACCTTCACCAAAGCGTACAAATGATCATAATTCACAAAATCACATCCAATTCAAAAACAGTCCACGGCTTTATCATACTATATTAAATTTAAAAAGTATAAAAGAGACTTTACCTAATGCAGGTTTTGATTTGTACTTTGATTTCATGTAAATTGATTCATTTTAAAAGAAAATATAATAATTCCATAGTTTGAATGTTCAGGAAACTTTAGGAGCATCAGTTTTTACCACTTTAAATCTGATGTTATTGAAACATTAATGCTTTATCTAAATTTGAGACTCCAATTGAAATATCAAATTATCATAGCCGAAACGTGGATTAAATTTTTGACACCTTAATTAAAATGTGTTGTTTTCTTTTACCAGACTGTAAATACCAAAAATTGTTTATTTGGATAAAATTATTCCTTCCTTAATAACTGAATTTGGACCATTTTCAGCAAAACTTTTTTAAAATATTGAAGCTTGCAATTTGAAACAACATTTTAGAACTGAGAATTCCTGCGATTAGAAATTTTTCAATTTTGAACGCTAGTAATTCAAACTGGTATGATTATTATAAACCTTCAATAATCAATTATGTTATTCGTAAAGTTCTCAACGAAATAGATACAATTTTGTACGTTTTTGATTTTAAGTTTGAAAGTCTCAATATGATTAAAATTAAAACTAAGTGACGAACTAGTGACAAAAACGGAAAAAGTAGATTCGCTGTAATTTTATGAAAATGTCAGATTTTTTAAAGTGATAGCCCTGTAACGTTTTTCAAAGAATTTGCCTATTAATATTTGAATTTTACGCAATATTGCGGTTTATTGGCGCTTTAAAAAAATAAATAATCATTAATCAGTAATTTAAAAATACCCACTAATTTGTTAAATAATATTAAATTGTTTAAATCATTTTAATTTGTTTAAATATTTGGTTCTTTTTCAGTTAACTCGCGAAATGAAAGTATTTTTTGGACTTTATGAGTTATTCAATCAATGATAACAATAAAATAATTTGTTTAAATAGTTTTACAATTACTTAAATGATATGTATTTGTCAAAGTATATATTCCACCTAAGAAAAAGCAGAAGAAACATTTTATCTCACTAAATTTTCGACAAATTTTAATATTTACAAGTACTTATGTATTTATTATCACAGATCTGCAAAAAATGTGTTGCGATTTTGTTGGCCAACTGAGGGTCATTTCCGATGTAATTTTCTGCGTAGAATCCGAATCCGGGGTCAAAATTTTCCCAGCACGTCAGGTTTTTGAGATATCCCAACCTAAAAGTGCTCATGCCACCTAAAAGTTCAACTATCAAGCTTTTAAAAGCTTTTTTAGAATTTAAGATATCATTTTTCTTTGCAGAGATATCCTTAAATGAAGTTTAGTACTTTGATGATTACATTACCACAGTACTAAAATCGAAAACACTGCTTGAGATTGTGGAAATGATATATTTCTATGTTTTCTGGGTCGCTGAATCCAAATCTTAGCACAAAACCATCCCATTACCTAAAATTACTTAGATTCCCTAACCTAAAAGTGCAAAATCTACGATTTTTGGTTGAACTATCGGTATAAACCTATGTATATGTAGTAACCTGTACTTCGTGCCCTGGAACATTCAATTTTAAACCACCGGCCATGAGCATAGAACTTTGAAAACTACATCTAACCTTCTTGACTTTTGTGGTATCTCTTTTGCTTTTGTTCCAAGGATCTTGTGCCAGATCGCCTTTCATGTTGTGCATGTGGCTCATCGCGTTGAAGTGACCAGCAATAGTCGGTTAGCATAGCTGTTGACCATTTTCCTTGATAGCGCCTTTCCATTTCTCTTATGTCTTGGTGAAAACGCTCTCCTTGCTCTTTACTTACATCGCCTAAATTGTCAGGAAACCAATCTAAATGAGAATGTCAATAGTGCAACTTGATGCTCATATTACAACCCAAGTTTTTGAAGCTTGTTAGCAGTCCTTTTATCAGCTCCTCGTAATTATGAGCTTTTCTATTTCCCAAAAAGCCACCTATAACTTTTTTGAAGCTTATCCAAGTTTTTGTTTTCTTTCGGACTCATCACCTTTTCGAAATGATTTGTTTTCAACAAATCGCGAATCTGTGGGCCTTCAAATATCCCTTCTTATATCTTTGCATCACTCAGTTTGGGATATTTTCCTACAAGGTACTTAAAAGAAGCACCATTTTTATCAAGAGCCTTCACAAATTGCTTCATTATTCCGAATTCGATATGGAGTGGTGGTAGTTATATTTTTTTTCATCAATCAAGGGATCTTTTAAAATATTATGATCGCCTTGTATGAGGGAAGTATCAGTAGGCCACTCCTTTCTAATATAGTGCTGCTTCCTATCTCTGCTATCCCATAAGCATATAAAACACAGGTACTTTGTAAAACCTGATTGTTGTCCAAGAAGTATACCAGTAATTTTCAAATCTCCACATACATCCCACTTGTGCTCTTCATACTGAATAGCTTCGAGAATAGTTTCAACATTTTCATATGACTCTTTTAAGTCAAATTAATATCGGTTTTTGGTGAAACCAAAACCAAACTCCTTTCATAGACTGTTGTCGATAAAATCCAAATGAACAATTTTTGGTATTTACAGTCTTATAAAAAAAAAACAACACGTTTTAATTAAGGTGTCAAAATTCAATCAACGTTTTGGCTCCGGCTTTGAGCCATTCTCAAGATCTAAACAAAATAATTATGTAAAATTTAATAAAATGAACACGTTTTTTATGAAGAAAATCGAAGCAACAAAATTAACAAATATATAAAGTTTAGCATCAAATAAATTACCTGAAGTCGAACAAATTGTCGGAAAAACATGAATAATAAAATTAATGTTACGTCCCTTATTTCGTAGTCAATAAAGATAAAATCCAGTCGAAAAATAAAAATATCTTTAAATCTCAAGCGAGATATTAAAGATCCACACATTTTTAAAAAAAGACAACGGCAACGGTTTACGACGATGACATGAACGTACAATGAGCAAACAGACATGGTGTTGACAATAAGCAAACCTACAAAATCACTTTACAATTATAACGATGGTAACATCAAAACAAACCCAAATGAGGCAATCGCGCCAAATTTTAAATAACTTAAAAGTATTCGAAATCAAATAGGTGATCAAAATTCCAGGCATGTAGTTACAAACCTGTACTTTGATTACCCACTACACAATCTCTTTTGTGTTCAGCTATTCTATCTTTTAATCTCCTGCCGGTTTCACCAATATAAATCTTATTGCAGCCCTTACAAGTGATACAATAAACGACATCTGACAAACAATCAATACTATCGAAATGTTTTTCTTTATCATTTAAAAATGTATCTAAAGAAGAAACATTGTTAAAATACATATTTATGTTAAATTTTCTTAATGAACCCTTTATACGTTCAGATAAACCTTCAATATAAGGAAGAGAAACTTTCAGATCTGTTTTGACATAAGAATTAATCCATTTTTTCGTTTTACTGCTACTATTATAAATTTCAAAAATTCTTTCTTCGATAATTTTATTAATTAATTGCAGAGTATAGTTATTAAGCAATATAGTAGTTTTTAACTGATTTAAATTTTCTTTTCTATATTTTACATCACTCACCTTTATGCATCTATCCATCAAACCTTTTATCAAACCAACCTTAGTATGAAAGGCGTGGTGCGAATTAAAATTTAAATATCTACCTGACCAAGAGTTCTTTTTAAACCAATTTGTTTCTAAACTACCATCCGATGTTTTATTAATCGTGATATCTAGATAATTTAATGAGTTATTATCTTCCAATTCATGAGTGAATTGAATTGAGAACTCTATAGAATTAAAAATCTTGATAAAATCAAGCACTTTGTTAGTAGGAATTATAGTTAAAATATCATCCACGTAACGCTTGTAAAGAATCAGTGTAAAATCCAATAACGAAAAAGCTCTATTTTCCACGTCTTCTAACACTAAATTTGAAATAACCGGAGACAGAGGTGACCCCATAGGGCATCCCGACAATTGTTTGTAATATTTATTGTTAAAAGAAAAAATCATATCGTTAAACACAATCCGTGTGGCTATTAAAATTTCATTTTTTGTTATCCTAGTAAAATTTTTGTTTAAATTTAATTTCTCCTCTATGCAATCCAAAGCAAGATCCAACGGAATACTGTCAAACATAGAAATTACATCCAATGACAATAATGAATGGTCTGACGGAACCATGTTTTTTAAATTTTCTTTTAAATCCCAACTATTTTTTACTACCCTCCCAGAAATACCTGTTACAGGTTTTAAGATATTAGCAATATATTCAGATAAGTTGTATGTTGGACTACCTACTGTAGAAACAATCAATCTCCGTTTCAAATCTGGTTTGTGAACCTTTGGGAGCGCATAAGCTTTTGCAACACAACTGTTATGAATTATCAATTTTTTAGACATTGAATCATTAATAAACCTCTTTTTTCCCATCGTTTTGATATTTCATTAATTTTATTTTCTATAGTTGGAACTAAACTGGTTTTAATATTTTTATATAAAATATCATTTTTGAGTAAATTTTCCACTGTTGATATATAATCAGTACAATTTGTGGCCACAGTAATATTCACTTTGTCAGCTTTTAAAAAAATTAAATCTTTGAATTCTTTCTGAAATTTGTTTACCAAATTTATTGATTTATGTAATTTTTAAAACTATTCATTCTAGTATGATTTGTGATTAATTGGGTAACAGTTTTTCTAATTTCCATTTTTTTGCCCTCTTGATCTATAGTCTTAATGCAATTTTCAATACTTGCTATCATGTTATTAACAGGCAATTTATCAACAGTAAAAGGAACTCCAAAATTATTCCCTAAAGCCAACCTTTCTACAACCTCATCTGGGATGTTGACATTCGATAAATTTCTAAAACATTTATTTAATCTAAAATCTTTGATTGATGATTATAGGAAGCGTATTTATTGGAGTTGTGTAGTAAAACTCCTTTCAAACTTGTTTTAGAGGAGTCAATGAACAACCTCCAATTAGAAGCATCATATGACAGTCTACATTTTTGCATTAAACCACCAACGTCATTGCAATAAACATAGCTGTCACCTTTGGAAAAGAACTCAGTAAATGTCTTCTATCGATTTCTATACCAAGAGAATGTATTTCCAGGGGCAAGAAGATTCCTCTCTTTTAGCCGTGAACCCAGTAGCTCAGATTTATCTTTAGGTAAGCCTAAGTCTCTGACTAAGTCATTTAGCGCAGCTTGGTCAAAAAGAACTGGAAGCGAATCAGCATCTTTAATATCATAAAAATCTTTATATTCAGATCCTTGCAGATCTCTATCCTCACTGCCAATACCGTTACCGGTATTTCGCTTCCAACTTGGAGGGTTTGGAGGAACCCAGGTGCGAAATTCGGTCGGATGCCAGAGATTGACCATCGGCCCAAAGTCGGCCCTACTTTGGGAACCGAACTACGGTAACCAGGGTTGGACCGACTAAGGTGTTTTCAAGCTGCCATGGTCTGACCGACGTTGGCAACCGACGTCGGCGGCGGGCGAAAAGCCGACTGTCGGCCCAATTCTAAACCAAATTTCGGCCGGCGATCGGATAACCTGCGGTAGATTGGTCGGTACGACCGCAAGAATGCGCTCGGTCCGACACTGTATACAGCAGTCGGTTAGCCACAAGTCACCTTGATGCACCCGATGGTCGGCCAAACCTTGGCCCAAATATGGGCCGGCCATCGGGCACACGCTGGTTCATGGTTTCAAAAAAAAACCGTGAAAGTACTCTGGGCAAGAGATGGCCCGACCGTCGGTATAACATTGGCTTGTACAAGTCACCATGATGCACCCAACGATCGGTCAAACCTTGGCCCGAGTATGAGCAGACCGTCGAATAAACACTGGTACGTTGTTTCAGAAAGACCGAGAAAATACGGTCGGCCCGACTCTGCGCAAGAGATGGCTGGACCATCGGCATAACATTGGCTTGTACAAGTGTTTCATGCTGCACCCGACGTCGCAGTACGCGATAAAAATTTTAAGTTCCGTCGATGCGAATTTTAAATGCTCATTAAAAATCACATTTTATGTCATTATCAAAAGTTGTAAAATAGCCTAAAACGCGAAAAAACAAAATATTACACGAAGAAAAATTATTCAAAGTGGGCACAAAAAACATTGTTTAAAAATATTTTCTTGTAATTCAAAGTGAATAAAAAGTATTCCAATGTCAACATTCCTCATATATTATTGTTGCAACATATTGCAAATACATCCTAACTAAAGTATATCACACATCATATGGTCAAATAGTCCAGAAATTTACCGTAACTCTAAGAAAATAGCAAAAAAGTCGACTTTTTCGATATTTTGAAATTTCAAGGTCAGTTGGGTAGGGTAAAAATATTTAAATCATTTTTGGCTGTGTTGGTACACATCTACTTGCTTCGAACTATTTTGGCTCATAATATATATACCGAAAATGAATTTTTTTGTCAAATAAAGAGGAATATATCACTTTAAAATATTTTCTTGTAATTCAAAGTCAATAAACATTATTTTAATGTCAACATTCCTGGTATATTATTGTTGCAACATATTGAGAATACATTCTCATTGACGTATATCACACATTATATGGTCAAACAGTCCAGAAATTTACCGTAACTCTAAGAAAATAGCGAAAAAGTCCACTTTTTTCGATTTTTTGAAACTTCAAAGTCAATTAGGGAGGGTAACAAATATTTTAACGGAATTATCGCTATACAGGTATAAATCGAATTGCTTTAAACTATTTTTATTGGTAATTTCAATGTCAAAAAAAAATTTCGTTGTTGTTCAAATTTGAAGAAGTACTTCGTGTTTGTGATTTTTAGCTATATCTACGATGCGGAGACAGAAGGAATTTTTTTTCATGAAACACTAGGGGAGTGTTTTTGACTCCCGAAAGAAAGTTTTCATTGCTATTAGAACTTCGCGCAAACAATTTTTTTCCGATACGCCCTAGTATACCCTACCTGGAAAACATGGAATTCTCAGCGAATTTTCATATGCCTGAGAAAACCTGGAAAATGTCAGGGAATTGTTGCGTAAGTGTGCTTAATTTTTCTTATAATTGCAATATAAAATTGAATAAAAATGATCCTCGATTTGTAGAAGTTTTTCTCTAGTTAGAAATAAATTTTTTCACTGAAAAAATCAACTATTTCATTTTTTGTTGAAAACTGGTCATTTTTCGTTGAAAATTCAAGTATGTCATTGAAACTGCATGTATTTTGTTGCAAATCCAACAGTTGGTTTGCAATATTTTCTCTCCCTTGACAGAAAATTATTTCATAGTTAAAAATTTAACTTATGTTGAGTTCTGATTTGGAACAGTAGCTTTTTTAAAAAAATAAAGATTCAGATCTGGAACAAGAAATTTTCCAAAAGAATCACAATTTTTACTTGGAACGTGCGATTTTTGAAAAAAAATTATGACTGATTTGAAATAGTAACTTTTCGTATAAAAATTATAATTCTGATCTGAAACAAGGATTTTTTCAAAAGAATCATCATTTGCACCAGATCCAACGCGAAAAAACAATTTCAGATTATATTTAACTTGTTATACAATATCTCTGATATCTAGAGTTTGAGTAATTGTAAAGATTTTTAAAAGTTCTATGTTCTTAAATTAAGATAAGAGTTTAAATAGTCATAAAACAGTTTCAGTTACAATTTTTTTTTGGTTTCTCGGAGATTTTGGAAATCAAATAATAAATTTGTTTACTTAGATATAATACATTTTATATATATATATATATATAAGTTACAATTTTATAAAAAAATGTTAATAGTGATAAATATATATGTTTGATAAAAGAATGCAATTGTGCAAGACTTTCAGCTTCATCAAAGCAATTAGAAGTAGATTCCGAAACACGCAAATAGACTACGTCACCTCCAGTGAAGGTTTTACTTTAAGTTATTTTTCCTTAAAATGATGACATGGAATTATTCATGCTCTCAATATATTTCGCGTTGCTTTATTCATGCCTCGTGTCTGAATTCGCGGACCCTATTTTTTTAATTTTCAAGGAATTTTAATTAACAGCAGATCATTTTATTCCGTGATTTATTCTTCACATTTTATGGACCACGTTTTTATTTAATATTATTGAGGAAATTTGAATTAATTTGAACTACATTTTATTAAATTAAATTCTAGTTTGTAGAAAGAATATTTAGGATGAACTTCACTGCTTCCTAAATAAAAAAAAATTGCATAAAAACGTTCCAGATAGCAAAGAATCGATCAGGGAATCAAACATTCCGTTATTAATTAAAATTAAATGAAAGTTTTGACTTTTGTCTCACATGGAAGGAAAAACTTTGAATATGTTTAAAGGCTTTTAAATTGAAAAATACTTCGACGAACACGTGTGCAGAACTAAACTCCTAATTTTTGATAATCTACGTTTTATCTTAGGAAAAAAGATATAAAACACATTTTTTAATGTTGAAAAAGTAATTTCAATTCCTAAAATCTATTTTATTCTCAAAAAAGGAAAATATCGCTCTTCCTATGATTTAAAAAATGTTGATGGATTTTCATTTAGCCTAGGCTTAGTTATTCCAACGTCTACATTATTCGAAGAAAAGCGGAAAACAATTTGGTTATATAGCTCCAGAAAATAATTTAATACATTATACTGATCATGATGATAAATTCCACTATTATTGCAGATTCATTATTATTTCTTCACCTTCACCAAAGCGTACAAATAATCATAATTCACAAACATTACATGCAATGTAGAAACAGTCCATGTATTAAACTAAAATAATGAGAAAAGAATGTTCAGAATTGAAATGTTTCAATTTTAGACGCTGTTAATCCTAACTTGCATGATTATTGTAAACCTTCAAGAACACAGCTCCACACAAAAAGTCGAGAAAAGTACCCCTGGTGTCTGACTATGTCTATCATGGTTTATGGGTAGCTGAATCCAAATTCGGGGTCCATTTGGCTCCATCACGTCAGATTTCGTCCATAACCTCAAAAAACATTAAAATCGCTTATGTAAGGTGAAACATCATTCGTACCTATGAAAAGTGGTCATATCCTATGTTTTCGAGGTCGCCGAGTACGAATCCGGACGCGTTGTGGTGCATTAAAAAAATACATGTTTTACATCAAATTACCAATTCACCGTTTTTATTTGAGGTTAGGGACGACGCGTAACGTCATAGAACCACAACGACTCCGGATTCGTAATCAGCGACCTCGGAAACATAGGATATGACCATTTTTCATAGGTACGAATGATGTTTCACCTTAAATAAGCAATCTTCATGTTTTTGAGGTTATGGACGGAATCTGACGTGATGGAGCCAAACGGACCCCGAATTTAGATTCAGCGACCCCGAAAACATATGATAGACATAGTCAGACTCCAGGGGTACTTTTCTCGATTTTTTTGTGGAGCTGTGTAATGAATTATGTAATTCGTCTCTGGCGAAAGTTATCCGCAATTTCTCAAACAAAACTTCTTCCCTCATGGGAAGGAAAAGGGTTTAGTGAAGAATCAGTGCATTATGCAAGATGGAGCATCCTCGTATCACACTAACACATTTTTTGAATACGTTTTCAAACGATACGAACATCACGTTATTAAACTAAGGTGCGCCAAAATTGCAGGTGGTGATATAGAATGGCCTCCCCACTCACCAGATCTCAATCCATGCAACTTTTTTCTGTGAAATTTCATTAAAGACATTCTTTGTACCGCCCATCAACCCAAAACGTAAAGTAACTTAAAGGGGCTATTCAGAAAGGGGTTCACGATATTTCTGATATTGTAAGACAGCGTGTGTTTTATTGTTTAATAAAAAGGCTTGGTTACTGTGCCAATGCAGATGGTGCACACTTTGGCAAACTATACAATTAGTTTTATTTCCCCATATGAACTTTCGGTATTTTCAAGTTGTTCCTGTCTAAACTATATAAAACTTTCAAAATCATGCAATTTTGCTTCTTAATGAGACCACTATCTATTCAACATTTCGTTTTTTCGATTCATGTACCTGTTTAAGACTAGTAATCAATTAGTTTTCACATCTTCCCATTTGTCACCGTGTAAAGCAGGTTCTGAAATGAGGTTTCGTTTTTAAATACAGTTTCTTGAGATTGTAATAATTTGTAACCCAAAATTTGACTGAAATTGAATAAAAATGGCTTGGGCATGCACTACAACATCTTAGACATGTTCGGCTTGCTCCCCGCACAAATCCGAACCGGTGATTCGAATTTGGAAAATATGTTTTACCTGACGATAAAGCAATTCTCTTGCGGAAAGTGTCCAAAAATAGGAAAAATAGCAGTTTTGTGCAGAACTCATGCTACGAACGTACTGTTGTTTTCAATTTTGTATGCATTAATTATTTTTATTTATCAAGTTCGAAATTTTTAAGTATTTTTTACCAGATTTGAAAATTTTAATCAATATAAATTTCGATATCGAAACGATTTCTTCCCAAAAATAAATCCAAGTAAGTTTAATAATCCAAATAAGTCCAAGTTTCTAAATTTTTATTCATTATAAATATCGGTATTAAAACGATTACTTCGGTTCAAATCCGGGCTTGAGAAAGTTTCTTTCTTGTTCTTCAGAATTTATTTGTCCAAAGTAATCGTGTTAATATCGATATTTATATTAATTAAAAATTTAAAAACTCGGACGTTATAATCTATTAATGGTTATAACATCTTCCAAATATTAATTCGATTCAAAATTGTTCAAACAATTATTCTTGTTCAAACAAAATATTGCCTTCAGTAGATCATTAAAAGATATAGTTTTATATCGAAGGTCAATCTTCGAAGGACAATCTTGAAACTAATAACATTTTCATCTCACATATATGTGAGATAACGACAACTTACGTGTATATTTGTACTCTGATGATGCAATAGAGTATTCCCTAGTTACAATTGTTGACCCACTTATTCACTGAAGCATGAATCAGTTTTTCCTCTACATTGGCAAAATGAGGATGGTCTATACTTTCGTTTTCACTCTGGTGGTCATCTTTAATTCTATTGGTGAATATACTAATATAATATATCTATCATTCTTGTTATATTTTATATAATACGTGCATGAATACGGTCATTTCTCAAGCCAGTCGAGCGCAAATAATGTTCCAATTTCCAGCTTATATTCATATAATGGTCATTTGTATATTTATGTCGTTAAAAATTATGACGTCATAGTAGTGTTGTCACCGAGGGCGAAGCCCCGAGGAACGAAGCGGGACGAGACATGCCTGCTGTCTCGGTATTCTACATCTCGTTTTGCCTCGTCTCGTGGCATCCCTTCTCCTTTCTCGCCACGATTTTTCCGAGGAATGCGACAGATGTGCGCTAGCACAGCGGACAGCTCGCGGGAGCGTTCTTTTGTCACTCTGACGCACTAATGCTAATGAGTGTTCTTTAATTAATATTTGAAGGCGAAATCTGATTACATATTATACTTGTTTGCCCACTACTGAATAATTTGATATCAACCACGACTACGTTAGGAATTTTTTCAAGATTCAACTTAACTCTATTAGTATTTTGCTCTGTTCTTATAATTAATTTATTTTGCCAATTAGAACAACAGAATATATGAAACAGAAACGTAAAAAGATAGGTGGGGTTTCAAGTAGTTTGTAGTGGAAAGATTTTGACACATATTAAAGTATTTGAAATGTTTGTGAAATCCTTGAAATATTTCTAAATGTTTATAAACTCCATCAACTCTTCTAAAGTATGCAAAATCTGTGTGTAATCTTGCAATTTCTGTAAAATGGTTTGAAATCTTTTGAAATTTTCGCAAAATTTTCGAAATCTTTATGAAATTTTTTGAAATCTCTTAAAAACTTTAAGAATTATTTGAAACACATGTGAAATTTTTTTAAAATCTTTTGTAATAATTTGAAAATATTACAATATTTAAAATGTTTGTGAAATCTTTAAATATTTTTAATTGAATTAATATCTTGTGGTTGGGCGAAGTTGAAATAAAAGAAAATAATTTTTCAATCGCAGATCTGGAAAAATCATAAATTTCATTTTTGTTTGTTAATCTGCATAATATGACTAATTCTCACAATTTCTTTCGATTTTTTTTTTTGTAATTTCTGTAGGAAAAATTAATTTTTGTATAAGCACCTGAAAATGTAAACAAGCCTAGAAGCTTTGCACATCATTTTCTTCAGCATATAAAAGCTTTCTCCTGTTTAAAATGTACTTCCAACAAAAATTATTAATAAATTTTGGAGCTGCTATATATTTTTTCCATCTTCAAGACTCCATAAGAGATTAGATTTTTCCTATATGAACTCAAGTAGAAATACTGAAAGAATTGTAAAAATTGAGCTTGTTATGCAGATTAGGAAACAATAATAACATTCACGATTTTTCCCCAATATTTTAACTTTCTCTTTCATACATTCTATTGTTATAATTGGCAAATTAAATGTTTAATAAGAACGAAATAACATACGAACAGAGTGATGTTAAATCTTTAAAAAAATCGTAACATAGTCATGATTAATATCAAATTAATCAGTAATGCACAACAAAGTATAATATCTAATTATATGTTGACTTTAACAATTCATTAAAGAACACTAATTAGCATTAGCCCGTCAGAGTGGTAAAAAAGCTCCACTAGCGCACATCTGTCACATTCCTCGGAAAAACCGAGGCGATAACGAGGAAGAATGAGACGGGATGAGGAAGAATATGACGAGACAAACCAAAGGATGTGCTCGAGAAAACGAGACGTAACCGAGGAATGAACTAGGCGAAAGCGAGCCAGGTTCGGTATTCCTCGGCGCGGACTGCATCACGACGTCGTAGATATAATGGCCATTACAAACAAACGAACTTGAAAAGCGGCTCTTAAGGTCGGCTCCTATGGTTCTCACTGAAAACATACATGTATCAATAATGTCCCTCTTTTCCCCTTTATGCATAATATACTTCTAAGCCTACAACGAAGAAATTACTGTTTAGCAATACAATATAATTTTTACCCAAATAGTTGAATGTTCAACCTCCGCAGCCGAATTTATTTGAGCATAATTGAATCATCAAACTGAAAAGCTCAATTTAGAACAAGATGATATCCAAACAATGAAGATGTAGTTTCGGCCAGATGCTAGTACCTAAAGAAATGAATTTTTTTATTTTTCACCAAACAGTTGGTCTTACCGCATTGATCTAGAAGTGACTAACGTGCATTAATAATAGGACGTATGGTCTTTGGAATATAAACAAATTTAAAAGAATTCCATGAAGTTCATAGGAACTTCAGATGATTTTTAACGAATTCAGAATAAATTCCAAAAATGAAAAACAAAACAATGAGTTGTGTTAAATTCAAACACAGTGAGCACTAACCATTTCTATCCTGACATTTTTATGGCACATATTTTCTTTACAGAATCCTTTACTTCTCATTTAAAAGTATTTTCTACTAAAAACGAGAATAAAGTATCAAACTGGTTTTGAAGTTTGCTCAACAACAAACATTAATCCTCTATTTCCATTCTCAGAGTTGAGTTTGCAGTCAAGCAGAGATTGCCTTGATACTCCCCGCCCGGTTCACTGGCGCTCTTCTCCTTCTCGTCGTATACTTCAGGCTCCTGAGGTGCATCCTCTTCGTACCAGGGACAGGTCGCCTACTGGTAGGCCTCCTTCTCCCAAAGTGCTTGGATACGCACTTGAACAACTTGGATATATTCGACTTATTCCCCACACAAATAAGAATCTCCGATTCGAATTTCGAAGATACTTTTTTCCTGCCGATTATCCGATTAGGTTCCGACCAGAACTGAGCTTTATTCCAGTGCCACTCCAAGAAACTATCGTATTATCAGTATCCAATGGAGACATTTTTGCTATATTAGATTATAGCGGGTTTCTTCTGGGAATCCATAGGACAAATCCTGCCAAATCGAGGATTAAAGTGAATATGATAAGCGGCGCAGTTGATGATTTGACCCGAGATGAAATGCGAAATTGTCCAGTGGGCAAACGTCACCCAATCTTCCCCGAAAATTTCATTAAAGCTTTAGCAAATAACAATTCACTACAGTCCGAATGGAATGCTAATAGTGAACGTAACCCTGGCTCTTCTCCTTCTGACAGACAACATTCAGCTGACCGAACTTCTCCTCAGGAGCCTCCTCTTCATGCCGAAACCAGGTCGCCCCCTGGGTGGCCGCCTTCACCAAAAGTACTTGGATATTCACTTGGAAAACTTGGATACATTCGGTTTATTCCCCGCACAAATCTGAACGTACGATTCGAATTTCGAAGATATATTTTTCCTGCCAGTAAACAAATTAGGTTGCGAAAAGGAACGAGCTATATTCCCGTGCAAAACCAAGAATATATTGTATTATCAACATCAAATGGTGACATTTTTGCAATATTAGAGTATAGCGGGATTCTTCGTTCAATTTGTACGAAGAATAAATCGAGAATTAAAGTAAATATGATAAGCGGAGCAGTTGATATTTTGACCTCAGATGAAATTCGAGATTGTCCAGTAGGCAAAAAGCAACCAATCTTTTTCCTAAATTTTATTAAAGCTTCAGCAAATTACGATTCACTTAATTCTGAATCGAATCCTAATAGCGAACAGATCCCTGGTTCTTCTTCTGACAGACAACATTCACTTGACCGGACTTCACGTCAGGAGCTTTCTCTTTGTGCCGGGTCCAGATCCTCACCGGGAACGCGCCTTTCTGTTCAAGTACTTGGATGTGCAATAGAACAAATGGGCTATGTTCGGCTTATTCCTTACACAAACCAGAATCAGAGATTTGAATTTCGAAGATACGCTTTTCCTGCCTATGAACCCATTCGAATGCGAATAGATCATACGAACTATGTGCTTGGGCCAAACCAAGAATATATTGTATTATCAACATCCAGTGGTGACGTTTTCGCAATATTGGATTATAGTGGGACTCTTCATGGAATATATAGGACAAATGAAAATAGTTCGCGAATAAAAATAAATATAGTAAGCGGCGCAGTTGATAATTTGACTGCAGATGAAGTAAAGTGTTGTCCAGTAGGCAGAAATCACCCAATCTTCCCAAATAGTTTTTGTAAAGCTTTCGCAAATTGCGATTCACTAGAGTCAAAATGGAATCCCAATGGCAAACGCTACCCTGGTTCTTCTTCTTGTACCGGACAAAATGCACCTGCCCGCACTTCTCCTCAGTAGCCTATTCTTCATGCCAGAGAGGACTCCTTTTCATGAAGTACTAGGATATGCACTTGGAAAACTTGGATATATTGGCTCATTACCATGCCAAATCAGAAGCGTCAATTCGAGTTTCGGAGGTACTATTTTCCCGCCTATAAAGACATTCGATTTCTTGGAGGGAATGGGCAATTTGTAGCACGCCAAACCAAGAATATATAGTGTTATCAACATCCAATGGTGACGTTTTCGCAATACTGAAGTATACTGGGATTCTCCGCGAAATATATAAGACAGATAGAATTTATTTGAATATAAAAATAAATATAATAAGCGGTGATGTTAAGAATATGACATCAGATGAAACGAAGAAATATCATGAAGGCAGATATTACCCAATCTTCCCACGCATTTTTCTTAAAGTTTTTGCAAATCGTGATTTACTGCAGACTGTGTACAATTAATTGAATGAAAAAATGATAAAATGAAACATAAGAATCCTTGTAGCCTGAATTTGCATTAAAATTAAATCAAAACATTAAAACATCATTGTATTTATTTCTTCGAATTTTCATTTAAATTGCTATTTTTGACAATTTTATGTCAATGAAAATGAGGAAATTCAACGTCATGATCATGATTTTTTATATTAAAAACCTGCGAAAGAGCTCGAACTACTATAATGTACCGGCGGTACAAGCTTTCAAATTAATTTTATTAGTTTATTCAATTTGTTAGATCGTGATTACCATCTCATTAATTCAAGATGTTTCCTTTTTCGGCTGCTCTTTTGCCGTTAAATATCAATGATAAAAAGTGTTTTCTTTTGAATAACTGACGCACTGACTCTAGATTTGATTTTAATGTATTCAAATTAAAAGAAAATGAAATGAAAACATAATGAAATTCCAAAGGATTCAAGAAAACATAAGCAATTTCATGTTCGGCTTACCCTAACTTAAAGCTATTGCGGCACTTCATTCGCCAGGGTAAAGAAAGGAGTGGTCAAGGCTTAGATTTCTCGTGTTTTGGAAAGCATGTAACTTGTCAGGTTCACACCTTTCCCTGAACCGTCGCACTTGTCTGTACGCCGTTATGTCACTTCAATGCGTGCTCTGTCTTTCGTCGGCTAAAGATCCAAATAAGTCTAACATCCGTCCATAAATTTTCCAGTGTAAGTCAATTAAATTTATCAAATTCGGTGCAATGATGCCATCATTCGACGCCGTCCCAGGTCGTCTAAATATAGTAGAAACGCATGTCCGTTAGCGCAGTTTGAAGGGCGATGTCCGTTGATACCTGATAAAAAATAAGTTATCGGGTCGAACTACAGTTTGAGAGGTAGTTTCTGGCCAATGTCTAAATTTAATTATTAATGCAGTCGC
>CAKNWT010330189.1:0-10370 GCA_932066315.1 Andricus coriarius | reverse complement strand
GAGATTTGTGTCCAAATTTAAAGTACCCGAATTGGCAAATTTCCAGTTTTGTAAGCCTTCAAATTTAGAGAAGAAAAAATAAAGAACCCCTTTGAGATTAAAGCTTTCAAGCCTTATAATTTGGAACCAAATCTTCCAATTCAAGTTTGACAATTATAATTATTATCTTGTCTTGGATCGAGGCTCGACAAAACTGAACTGCAAGTCTACGAGTTGACGTCGATTTGAAAGTTAATCGTAACCGGAAACGAGGAACTTGTACATAAATATATCTATATTACTCGTAATATCAATTATGCGTATCTACGGTAATGCATGGCGCGTGATTATTTATTAGTGTCCGAAACAATGGAGCCGTTTGCATCCGTGGCATTTTTTTGCGCATATTGCATCGGAGTAAACGGGAGGGACGGCGCGTCAAATACAGCTTAGAATAACGCCACATTTTTCTTACATTCGAAAATTAATTTAGGATTAAAGATTTCGACATTTTAATCTTTTTTTCATCTTTTTATTTAATAAAATAAATATAGATTCATAATAATATAACAACAAAAATTAAAAAAAAAAAAATAGTACCGTAAGCTGGGGTTAAGCGGTGCATATGTGGGGTAAAGCCGCGCACCCCTAATTCTGTATTTAAAACGCGACATTGACTGTTCTATGGTTTAAAATTAAAGTTTTACTATTCTTAGTTGCAATCCTCTATAACTTTTACCTAGAAAAAACAAAAATCGCATTCAGAAATGCAGAATTAAGAGTGTGCCGCTTTACCCCACATTCACCACTTAGCCCCAGCTTACAGTAATTACTAGGGATAATTGATAAAAATTTCTTGAATATCTAACAGCAATAATGTACAAAAGTAATGAAACAATGAAAATAAAATAATAATAGTAATATATATTTATAATAATTGTTTTATTTTGGGGAAAGCGTTATTCTATACGGTATTCGGAGGGGTTGAATTTTGGGGGGTTATGTGGCATAATGAGCGTGGTGGTGATGGTGAGATGGCGGTTCACTAAGCCAAGAATCCGGCGAGGGGGGAAAATCTGGATAACCAGGGCCTCCTCCTCCACCTCCTCCACCGCCTCCACTTGATTCGTTGCTCAAGTCTGAAGCTGGCCCAGGTACCATTCCTCCTGGTCCACCTAAAAAAAATGCAAAATTTAGAAATTTTATGTTTATTTTCTTTTAAGGGTTTCGTAGCTCAGAGAAGAAGTAGAGGAAGTAAGGGAAAATTAAGGAAGGGGAAAAAGGGTTAATAAGAGGAAATTAGGGACGGAGAAGCGGGGAAACTGAGGGAAAATTAGGAGGGGTAAAGAAGTGGAAATGAGGATAAATTAGAGAAGGGGAAGTAGAAAAAACGAGGGGAAGAGAAGTAGGAAATTGAGGGGAAATGAGGAGAGAGAAGCTAGGAGAAGTGTGGCGTAATTATGGGAGGGTAAATGAGGTTTGTAGAATTAGGGGAAATGAGGGCATATGATAGGAAATTAGGTTAGAGGAAGTAAAGGATGTCAGGGGAAATGCGGGGAGGGTAAGTAGGGGAAGTGAAGGAAAACGAGGGGTGAGAAAGTGAGGTGAGTAAACGAGATGAGAAGTACGGGAAGTGAGAGGTGGGGAAGTAAGGAAAGTGAGGGGAAATTGTAGGAAATTGGGATAGGAAAACTGATAAGAGGGCAATTAGGGGATGTTAAGGGAAGTTAGGGGAGGGAAGTAGGGAAAGTGAGGGAACATAAGGAGAAGGAAAGTAGGGAAAATAAGTGGATAAGAAGTAGGGGAAGCGAGGAATAATTATGCGAAGCGAAATTAGGGTAGGGGAAGTGAGTGTAAGTGAGGTAAAGTAGGGGGAATGATTACAAATGAGGGTGAGTAGGGGAGGGGAAGGGATAGCTGGTGACGGAAGTAGGGAAAGGGGAGTATTAGTTGTCTAAGCTCAGAGAGGGGGAAGTAAAGGAAGAAGAAGTTGGGGAAGGGGGGAGTGAAGGGTGCAGTGAGGGGTGGGGAAGAAGGGGAATGCAGAGGAAGTAGGGGAGGAAAAATAGGGGGGGGGAGGTACGAACGATTTAATTAACGTCTTCATAGGCTACGAAACCCTTTTTTGTGGGCACGCGGTACCTACTTTGACTAATTTTTTCTTACTTAGAAAGTAAAGGCCATGTAATACTTACCCGATTCCTACCTTACCGACATTTATTTTCGCAACCGTTCACGTTTACACGAATTGAGATATTAAGTTGAAAATTTGTGAAATTATGTAAAAGGTTGGTACAGTCTTAAATTTCTGTACATACAAAAAACTGCAAAAAATGTTCAAAAATTAAATTATTTCGCAGTTCCAGAAATTTCGGGCCATGGAAACGTTTCTTAATGCCTTTTATTTAATTTTCCAAATTTTCAACTGGATATCTCAATTCGTGGTGTAACGTAAGTTGTTGTGAAAAAATGTTGACACAGTAGGAATCGAATAATTATTACATGAAATAACAAAACCCAATAGGAAAATACAATTCTTTTTGACTCAAAGTTAATATTTTTAAATTGAAAAGTTTGGTGTTTTGTTTGTTTTTGAGAATCCATATTTTTTGCTCAAAATTTAGTAATTTTTTTTTAAAATTCATTTGTTTTGCTGAAAAGTGTTCTCTTTTGATCGACAGTTCAATTATTATTCATTAAACATTCGTCTATTTGGATAGAAAACTCGTCCTTATGGATGGAAAATTAATCTCTTGTATAAAAGTAATCTTTTTTGGTTAAAAGTTAATTATTTTTAATTGAAAAAACTGATAATATATTTATGGTTCAGAATTCAACTCTTTTGGTTAAAAATTCTACTATTTTTTTTGTAAAATTCAACTACTCCACCAGAAAGACATCTTTTTTTATACATAGTTCCGCTACCTGGTTGAAAGTTGAACTACTTTGTTAAAAATAATTTTTTTTTACGATTACTTTTACCATTAAATTTTTTCTTGAGGATTCATCATTATTGGGTGAGAATTCAACTACGTGATTGAAAGTTCAACTACTTAGTTAAAAGTTAAACTACTTTGTAGAAAATCAATTTTTTCGTTTAAGTTTCATCCATTTCGTTGAAAAAACTGTTGTTCTTGGAAATTAACTGTTTTAACTGCAAATTTAACTCTTCCATTCTTTGTGGAAAATTAATCTGTCTTGGTCTTTTTTTTTGTTAAAAAATTAATCTTCTCGGTTGAAAATTCATCCTTTTAGGTTGAAAATGTCCGTTTTTGGGTTGAAAATTCAACTATTTTAGTAAACAAATTAATTTTTTTGATGAAAATGATCTGTTATGTTTCAAATTTATATGTGTGAGTTGAAAATACAACCGTTTTGTGGAAAATTCGCCTTTTTGGCTTGAAAATTCCACATTTTGGTTGATTTAAAACTTTATCTATTTTAGTTGAGGATTCAACTATTTTGTTGAATTTTTTTTTTAGAATTCACCTGTCTTTTAATTAAAAATAAAATCTTGTTATGGTTGCAGGTTCATCATTTTAGTTAAAAATTAATAGCTATTTTGTTGATAATTCGTTTTTCGTTTGGTTAAAAATAGGTTTTTTTTTTTAAACTGAAGTCTTAAATATTCCATTTTTTGTTGAAAATTGATCTTTTTTAATTGAAAGTTCAACTATCTGGTTAAAAATTGATGGATTTTGTTGAAAATTCGCATTTTTTGGTTGAATTTAAATTTTTTTGATTTAAAATAAAAATTTTTTCTGGTTGGAGAATCAACTATTACATTTTTTGCTATTTTGGCAGAAAAATCAACTATTTGAGTTAAAAACTTTAATTGAACAACTTGGTTCGTTTTTTTTCTTGACTGAAAAATCTTTCTTTTTTGTCAAAAGTTCGTTAAAAATTAACTTTTTTGTTGAAAAATAATCTGTAGGGGTTTTAAAGTCAGATTTTTTCTATAAAATTTGACTTATTAGATTGATAACTAAACTCGTTTGTTGAAAATTCATCTCTATTGGTAGGAAATTAATCTTTTAATATATTTCGACTTGAAATCTTTAGAATATGGTATCAGCATTAATGTTATTTAAGAGAAGTATTATTTAAAAACCTAATAATAAACAGTTAAATAATACATGAGGCAATATCGTAATTTATTTAGTTAATAAAAAAAATATATTTACCAAGGGTAGTGTAGACGGAAAGTCCAGCATCAGGGGGGTAGGGAAATTGTGATGGTAAGGACGGTGATCTGGACGTTGAAAGGTGATAAGGGGGTGTCGTGGCACCCAGGTAACCACGTGGTGGTCCACTATTACCACCACTTCCTCCACCTCCAGGACTTGCACCATCTCCGTCCAATCCCATGTTTACCACGGTCCCATAACTGTCATTACTCAAATCTGCAATAAAAAAATACAAATATTATTCAGAGGTCAAAGGTCATGAGGTCAGATTCAAAAGGTCAGAGGTCAAATGTAAAGGATCATAGTTTAGGTCTCAAATGTTAAAGGAAGCTCAGAGTAAAAAAAAAACAAGCGTTAGGGGGTAAAAGGTCAGAGGTCAATAATAAATATTGTTCAGAGGTCAAGGAGCAGGGGTCCGACTAAAAAGGTCAGTGGTCAAATGTAAGGAGTCACAGTCTAGGACTGAAAGGTTAAATGGATATCAGGGTAAAGTAGCAAAGCGTTAGGAGTTAGAGGTCAAAGGTTAGGGGTATAGGTCTATTGGTCAATGGTCAAAGGTCAAATGGAGCTCAAGGTCAAAAAGCCAAGCATTAGGGGTGAAAAGGTCAGAGGTTAAGTGATAGATGCCAATAGTAAGGGGTCAAAGGTCACGAGTTTAAGTGCAAGGGGGAGAGGCCAAAAGTGGTTTAGAACTATTGATGTTTTAAATAGTTTTACTATTTTTTACCAGCTTTCACTTTCAAAGATTCGAATTTCGCAAACTTAAAATTTTTAAAAAATATTTTAATTTCAATCCAAATTACTAAAATGAATAGAGAACTTTTCAGGACACGTCAAAACGTATGGTTGTTCATCATGCTATGAGGAGAGTCATAGTAGAAAAACCCCTTAATTACCTAATTTGCAAGTCACAGTAAATTTTTTGACCCTTCGTAAAATATGAACGAAACTTATTCTAGTAAATTAGAAAATATCTGATTTTTTATTAATGATTTTAAAACGTGATTTGGTTTTTGAAAAATAAAATTATCTTAAAATACAGTTTTTATCTTGATTTTTTAAACTTTTTCGAGATTTGTTGGATAGTTTATGAACTTAGAGAGTAGACAATAATTTTACAAGGGCTAATAATAAACATACGGTGAGCGTCACGCTAATAATCAGAAAAGAGTAGGTATGGCGTGACTTTGGACTTTAGTGTTCAGGATCATCTGCCTCTGTCCTGATTTGCAGGGTAGATAAGGCCACCCCTAAATACTAACTATGGCACCCCTGTAATAATAGTTTGAGGGAAGATATAAAATACCAGTCCATAATGTAATTAGAATTATATAGGAATTTTATGAAAATTAGGGAAGTCAATGAAATTCGATAGGCCCAACTATTATTAGTTTCTCTTCTAGTTAAATAATTGATAATATTAAAAAAAATTTAGATTAATGTTTATTATTTTTATTTTTATTAATAATATTATGCTATGTCCTTTCAAATATAATACTTGAAATTAGAATGGGGCGACTGAAAAATCCCGGAAAATAACATTTTCAATACTAAAATTCCAGAAAAAGAAAATACTTGAAGTCGAAAATTGTCGACACAGTAAAATTTCCGAATAATACAATATTCCAGAATCTGAACAATTACAAAATTGACTTAAAGTGAAATAAATAATAATATTAATGTTCATCCATTAAAAGTATTTAATTTAATTAATTATTAATTATTTTTTTATTAAAACAATTTTTTAATTTTCTGGATTCGGGAATTTCATAAATCGGAAATTTTCCTGTGTCGGAAATTAAGTAGTTTCGAATATTTTGTAATTTCGGCAATTTTATTTCGGAATTATCTATTATGGGAATTTTTTAAAAGTGGTAATATAATAAACTATCGGGAATTATGAATCGTCGGCAATTTCATTATTTCGGGAATTTTCTATTTCGAATATTTTGTTTTTCGGGAATTTGACAGAGTCAGGAATTTTATTTTGCGGGATATTTCAGTTCTGGCATTAGAATATCAACAAAGAAAAAATTAAATATTGATGTCCTTAAAATTGTACCCCCAAAAATTTTTCGCTTTGCAAATAATGAAAAATTACTATTATTGAACTATTATTTTTCTTAATAAAATTCTTAAACGATTAGTGTTGATTTTCAAGTGCCTATGAATTAAAAAAAAATAAGAAACAAACATGGAAAATTATTTATTAAGAAAAAATGCCACCTGAAAGTAAAATTAGCTGATTCCTTTTACAGTAGATATAGAGAGTTTTAGTCAGACATGGTAGAAATGATTCTACTACTTGGTAGAAAATCCATATATTTTGTTGAAAATCTTGTTTGTTGAAAATCTTGTTTGTTGAAAATTTATCACTTTGGCTGAGGATTCATCTGTTTTGTTAAAAAATCTCCTTTTTTAGTTGAATACAACTGGTTTAAATTCTTTACTTATTGTTTTTGAAAATTAGTTTTCTGCATTAAAAATTTGGCGATTCCATTTTTGATTGAAAATTGATCTTTTAGTTGAAAATTGAACTATTTTGTTGAAAATTCATCACCATTTATTAAAAATCAAGTTTCTTGTTGAAAATTAAACTATGTTGGTAGAAAATTTAACTATTTATTCGAAATTTCAACTATTTTGTTCGAAATTCTTTTTTTTTTGGTTCAAAATTTTCCTTTTATCTGAAAACTATACTATTTTTTTTGTTCGAAATTTACCTTATAAGTTGAAAATTTAACTATTTGGCGGAAAATCCATTTATTTGGTTAAAAATTCGTCTATTTGAATAGAGAATCTTATTTGTTGAAAATTCATCATTTTGGTTGAGAAATCAACTATTTTGTTGGAAATTCTCCTTTTTTAGCTGCATTCAACTGGTTTAAATTCGTTATTTATTGTTTTTGAAAATTAGTTTTCTTAACTGAAAATTTAGCAATTCCATTTTTGGTTTAAAATTGATCTTTTTTAGTTGAAAATTAAACTATTTTGTCGAGAATTCATCTTTCTTGATTGAAAATTAAGTTTCTTGTTGAAAATTCTTCTTTTTCGGTTTAAAATTCAACTGTTTTCTAAAACGTTTGACCTCTTAGCTTAAATTTGTTGAAATTTCCTTGAGAATTCGTACACTTGAGTAAACAATCAATCTTCTTTGTTAAAAAAACAGCTTTTTGGTTGAAGATTCAACTACTTTGTTAAAAAATCGTCTGTTTCGTTAAATTCAACTGATTCATAATTCGATTGTTTTTTGTTGAAAAGTAATTTTTTAAACTGCAAATTCATCTTATCCATTTTTGTTTGAAAACTAATCTCTTTGATTAAAAATCCACTATTTTGTTAGTCATCTTTTTTGGTCGAAAATTAAACTGTTTTCTGGAAAATTCGCCCTTTGGGTTGAAAATTCAACTATCTTCTACACTTCTAAAAATTTGTCTTTTTGACATGAAAATTCAACTATAATCTTTTGATTCCTCTTGACAAAATGAGGGTAGTTATTCCTTTCTCCGGAAGGAAAAAATATGCCGGAGGAAAAAAGTATACCGGAAGAGAAAAGTATACCGGAAGAGAAAAGTATGCCGGAAGAGAAAATATTCCGGAAGAGAAAATAAAAATCCGTCAGAAAATATTGTAAAAGAATATTAAAATCCGGCAGAATATGCCGGAAGGGAATACACCACGTAAATTAGTCCTTCTAATGACTCTAAATCCTAGAAGCTACTGAAAGAGCATATCATTTTATTTTACGATCGGATAGTAAAATATAAGTCCGGGTTCATAAGTTAATAAAAGCAGAGAATTTTGATAAAGCACTGGAAGTTTAGCGGGCGATGGGCATTTTAGAGGGTGAAAATGGCGAAAATTAATCCAACCACGTTGGTGGGTTTCAATCGGGGGACAGAAAAGTATAATGGCGGTGGTAAATTCGACGTTGTTTCGAGCGGTCCGCAATCTTCCTGAAATCTCGGACGCCGTGCTGGCAGTTAGCCCAGCCATCTCCTGAATATTTCAAGAGATCTTCCTTCCAGGCCTCCGACTTTACGGAACGAATGTGCCATTGTGCCATCGAATCTACCACCAGGGAACATATTTCCAACAAAAACGAAAGAGAGCTTTTCCAATCTAGGATAATAAACTACTATTGGAAAAGATCACTCAAATTTTATATTAAAAATTAATCAAAGCCTACAAAAAAGGATTTGGTAGCCTATTAAGACTTTAAATAAGTTGTTCAAATTTTCCCCTTCCTTCTCTCACTAAATCCACTCCTTTATCCGATCCTATCCTATCCGATTCCATTCGATATCATCCGATTTTACCCTATTCTATCCGATCCTATCCTATCTTATCCGATTCTATCATATTCTATCAGAATATATCCTATTCTATCAAAATCTATACTATTCTATCCGCATATATCCTATTTTGTACGATTCAATCCGCTTCTAGCTGGTCCTATTCGATCTTATCCGATTCTACCCTATTCAATAATAAAATCCAACTTTTTTTGTTTGAAACATAATTCTTTAATTGTTTTTGGTTAAAAAATCTAATATTATATTCTTGGTTAAGAAATTATCTTCCTTTTTTCGCAGTTGCTTCCTCCTGGCGATTATATTTTTTGTTACAAATTTTATTATTTGGTTGCAAATGCAACTGTTTTGTATAAAATTTGTTCTTTTGGCTTAAAAATTCAAAGCTTTGGATAATTTTCTTTTCTTCATTGACTGAAAAATATTTCTTGGTTAAAAATTCAAGTTTCATTCTGGAAATTCCGGCCTTTTGTTTTGAAAATTCATCACTTTCGCGCTATTTTAATCTTTTTTGGTTAAAAACGTAACTTTTTTTTAGAAAATACATGTTTTGGTTGAGGGTTCAACTATTTTGTAAAAAATTCTTTTCTGGGTAAAAACAACCGTTCGATTTGAAATTAAAATCTTATTTGGTTGAAAGATCAACTGTTACATTTTTTCGTGAGAATTCACCTTATTTCTTTAAAAATTTAACCAACTGGATTAAATTTTAACTACTCTGTTAAAAATTCATTTCTTTGATTTAAGGTTGAAGCTTGAACTATTTGGTCAATAATTTGACTTTTTTGTTGAAAAATATTTTTTCTAAATGAAAATAATCCTATTTTTAGTTGAAAATGGTTGTTTTTTAGTTGAAAATTCAACTATATGGTTTAAAATTCATGTATTTTCTTCAAAATTCGTCTATTTTGGTAGATTCATAATTTTGGTTGAAAATTCTGCTACTTAGTTACAATTATTTTGTTAGCAACTCCAAACTCTTGTTAAAAAGTTATTCTCTTTTGGTGGAAATTAAATTGCGTTTTGTTGAAAATTCCTTTGATGTTGAACATTCCTTTTATGTTGAAAATTCAACTATTTTGATACAAAATTCAAAAATCTGATTAAAAGAGAAGATTTTTGTTGCAAATTCATATTTTTGGGTTGAATATCCTACTGTTTTGTTGAGAATTCGTTTCTGT
Organism: Andricus coriarius; assembly: GCA_932066315.1. NCBI lineage: Eukaryota > Metazoa > Arthropoda > Insecta > Hymenoptera > Cynipidae > Andricus > Andricus coriarius. The sequence continues at coordinate 710 of CAKNWT010330189.1, read as the reverse complement.
TTGGTTGGAAAGTAATCTTTTCCACTGAAAAAATCTATTCTATTTTAAGTTGGAAATTTTTCTGTTTTAGTTGAAGAATCAACTCTTTGGTTGAAAATTAATGTATTTTGTAGAAAATGCGTTTTTTCTTGGTAGAAAATGGATCTTCTTGGTTGAAAATTTAGTTATTTTTTGGTTTTAATTTTAGTTGAAAACCTTTCTTTAGTTGAAGATGTATCTATTTCATTGAAAATTGTTTGTTTATTTTTAGTAGAAAATTAATTTTTTTAACTGAGAATTAAACTGTTCCATTTTTGTTTGAAAATTTATCTTCTTTATTTGGAAATTCAACTATTTGTTTGAAAGTTCGTGTATTTGACTAGGAGTCCGTATTTTTTGTAGAAAAGTTATCTTTTTGGTTGAAAATTAATTTTCATTTAAAAATCTAACTGTTCTAACTGTTTTTTTTAGTTGAAAATTCAACTGTTTGGTTAAAAATTCATATCTTTTGTTGAAAATAACTACTTTTTTGGCAGAAAATTAATCTTTTTGGTAGTAAATTCATCTTTGCTTTTTCTGGATAAAAAGCGGGTGTCCCGCTTTACCCCAAATGTCCCATCAAGCCTCGTTTTATGGCTGAGTAGAGGGAGTAGGAGAAATGAGGTGAAATTAGGGGAGGGGAAGAAGAGGAAGTAGGGGAAGTGCGAAGAAATGAGAAGAGGGTAAGTAGG
>CAKNWT010330181.1:0-16140 GCA_932066315.1 Andricus coriarius | reverse complement strand
TCCAACCTTTTTGTTTAATTCATAAATTTATTATGAATTCCCGTAATTTTCCATAATTTCAAAAATGTTAAAAATTTCAGAAAGATAAATAAATTGTAATTTTAAAATTTATGGTAGTTTGTATATATACCATGAACTTCCATGATTTTTCAAAGATTTTAAAATTTCAAGAAATCTTTAAAATTTCAGCAAATTACAGAAAAAAAAGAAATCAACCAAATTTTCAAGAAATTTCGAAAGTTTCAAAAATTTTAAGAATTCTCAATTTTTGAAATTCATGGTAAATTTTTGGTAATTTACAAATTCACCATAAACTGGTTAAATTTTCAACATTTATGGTTAATGAATAAATATAAATAAATTTCCCTAATCTTCCACAAATTCTAAAATGTTCCAAATTTATAAATTCTCAGCATTTCAAAAATTTTAGGAATTCCCAATTTTGAAAATTTTAAGAATTTTGAACTTGGGAAATTTTAAGGATTTTCAATTTCGGAAATTTTTGGTAAATTGTAAATTTATTATAAGTTTCTGAAAGTTTCGAAGCTTATGGTAATTTATATAATAAATGTTCGTAATTTCCTAAATTTTCAAAAATGTTCAAAATTTCAACATTTCAATTATAAAGCTCCAATACATGGTAATTTATGAATTTACCATTAATTTCTGAAATTTTTAACAATCAATGTATCTTATTTTACCATTAAGTTTCAAAATTTCAATAATTAAAAAAAAATCCTATATTCAAATTAAAATAAAGTTAAAAAAATGCCTCCATATGAGCAGAAATTATCCCTGTGTCACAAAAAACGTCTGAAATCATGCATTTGTTATAAAAAAAATATCGTGCATAATATGCTATTTTTTTGTTTTCTGTCTGAATCAACAGATTATACTTTCTGCGAAAGTTGGAAGTGCTTTTCAATAAACAATTATTTAGACGAATTTCATATCCTTCAATTTGATAAATTTTTACTCAAAGAATCCAAAATGAGAGTATTTAAATTCTAAAGATATTAATTTTAGAATTTGAAAGCCTTTTGATTTTTCAATTCATCAAGGTTGAAAATTAGAAAAGCATAACAAATATTTAAAGTTTACGTTTTAAATCTGAAATTTTGAAAGTGTTAATCTTACACTGAATATTACTTTATTATTATTTGTAATTATAAATTTCCTTTAATTTAGAAGCACCTCATTCCATAAATAATGAGTTTGATATAAAAAATTAAAATTTTTAAGCGATATAATTAAGATATGTTAAAAAGTTATATTCTTGCGTTTATATTTTTTAGTTTTTAATTTAGATACAACAATCAATTTCAAAACCCCTTCAAAATTAAAAGACTGCAATTACTCAGTGTAAAAATGTTGAATAAAATACCAATAAAATGTATTTTGATTGCTGGACCTACGATTTCAATTATCAGGCTTTAAAATTTGCACTGTTTTAAATTTGCATTTCAATCAAATTGGAAGGCTTTGTCATTTAATTTGAACTTGTCCAAGCTGGAAAAAACCAATTTGGAAGCAAAGCACTTTAAAGAGTCGAAAATTATTTGGGATTGGTGCTAAATTTCAGAAAAAAAATAACAATCTGATTTTTAGGTTTTTGACTTGAAGGCTTCCAATTTTAATTAAATTCTAAAGCAGCCTAAATCTAAAGCCCCTGAATATGAAAACTTTTAATATTGAATTCACAAACTTAAGACACTTTCAAATATCGTTAATTTCCAATTTTCAAAGTTCATAATTATGAAATTGAATTTAACTATTTAATCCAAAGCACCTCCAAGTTTCAAAGTAGCAAAATCATCTGAAAATTCTTTACAAAAAAACTTGTGAACATAACGAAATGAATTTTTTTCATAAAGTTCGAGAGATGAAAATATTTAAAACTTTTTGATTAACATACATAGAAGCAGTAATTAATCTTTTATCTCAGCCTCTAGTGTATAAAAAAGCACACCAAATTTCTTTCCCATTTACAGAGAGTTTTCGACCCATCGAACTGACTTTTGTTTGCAGAACCGAGTCTTTTGTTAAAACACGAATAGAAAGAAAATTGCATTCGAGGTACTCTTCAATCGCAGATGGAAATAAAAAGAAAAATAGAAAACGTTGGGATGTAATGTTTGTACAATTGCTTCTAGACTCCTAAAGAAATATTGTTAAAAATGCTATTCCTTCTTATATCGTCACATGCTTTAAGAGAATGTTTGTATTTTTAAATTTTTCATGCAACTTCCACAATGCAACAGTCACACCAATTCAATTATAAATTACATCCACTCTCAATTATTGAGATGCATTAATGCGATGGTCGCGAAGGTTTTACACTGACTATGTTGTACGTAACAATGAGAGTAAATCGTATTACAGATACATGTTATCGTTTGCATATGAATATCGATTAGTGGTACATTAATCATACAGCATTTCGATTTGGCTACCATCTCTTTACCTTTATACATTACACGCTGATGCATTTTGCGAATCAATTTAATTATACAAAGTATCCGCTAATCTGATAGAAGTGATTCGTCAATACCGAATCACATGCATCGCCGACGGTTTGGTCAAAATATAGAATATATCATATATAAAAAGAACCAGAGTATAACATGTAATTTAATTATATTCTGTTCCTCCCTTATATTTGCTATCCTCTTCCCTTTATTTCTCCTTCTCTCTCTCTCTCTTTTTCTCTCTTAATTCTGTTTTTTAATCTCTCACAAATATTGTCCAGATGAACTAAGTAACTAAACACTTTTTCTTAAATACATATTTACACTCACCAATTCAGACTTTCTCACTCAACTCTTTTTATAACTTCCTCGAGATTCGTAGAACACTATACTTCAAACTGACGTTTTTCTCATCAGTGATGACAACCCAGAAAAAAGATTCGAAAATATTTTCAGGTGGAGTTGCTGAAATTCCCTTTAAAATTTCGTGTCAGTCCATCCAGCTTGATTTCACTACCAGTTTTTTTTCATTTAGACACGTTTGATCGGATAAAGTTAATTGGATTTGACGTATTTTATTTGAATTTAATCACATGAAGTGACATAAAAGGACTGAGCAATACAAAACCAGAAAGTCAAAGTCGTGAGCCATTCAGAGTAATGTCCTCTTGTGTAAAAAGGATTTATCCTGACAGAAATAAAATTTCCTCTTAAATTTACAGTTAAAAGAATTTTTATTTGTGCTGAAACGAACATTTTTGCAGGAAAAATTATCTCTATGCGACCAAATTCACCTAATCTTCCAGTCAAATAATTCTGTTTGAAGGATTCGAATTTTAGAGAATGTACCTTTACTTTCAGGTATCATCATTTAATGGCTTTTAAAATGGAACCTTCATGGTTAAAAGCTTTTCATTCTAAACTGAAAGCTTTCACTGCGAAATCTAAATGCATTATATTTAAATCAAACAAATTGAAACTATTGAAAAGTACTATTTCAGATACCGAAAATATTTTTCTAAAATTGCACCTTCTTTGTAAGAATTAAATTCGAGTTTGTCACGAATCTTTTCTCTGAGCTTTAACGTGCACATTAAAGCTTTTAATGCCGCTTTTATAAACGAGACGGAAAGGAATTAATTGGGGGATGTTTTGTGGAAAATTGAGAAATATTCGATCGCTTAATTCCCTCTAAGCCCTATTCACAATTGCAGCATTCGCAGGGAAATGAGAACACAGTCATTGATGACGTCATTGAAATCGCGATTTGTGTTTTACGAGAATCCTCGACAATGTACGCACGCTTGTGACGCATGTAAAGCGACATTTTAGTGTGAACAAATTTATTTTCACGCATTTTCACGCAATTAATAAAATATTACAATATCTACAAAAAAGATATGGTGAAAATGCAACTCCTCAAAGTTACACTTTAGTGGCCATTTCAGTCAACCGTAATTGATTCACATTTAGTATTAAAAATTATCATATGTTTTTTTGCGATGTTTCTATAAGTTAAAAATACAATTCTGATGGGATCAACTTTTTCGGATGCAAAATATTGATTAGAAACTTTTGCAGGGTTTTTAAAATTGATATCGTCCTTTGGTTTTAGAAATTACTTAAATGCTGTCAGTCTTTGATGTGATCTGCTGCTAAAAATTAAATTGTATAAAGAAATTTTTTTCTTATATTAAAATAATTTTTTTTCAGTCAAGGTTTGTTGCACACAAAATGCATTTGTAGGGATTTGAAAACTGTTCAAGTCTTTTGAATTTGTATTGCTCTGAAATTAGAATCGGCTGGTGATTCTGAATGATATTTATGAAGCTGTTTGTGAAATTGTGCCATCTGGTGGTTTCATATAGTCGACAAAATCCGAGTGGAAAAAGAAATGTTAGACTTGAGATTGCAGAGATGGCATTTCAGTGATATGTTGTACCAGGAAATGTCGTTCATTTCATTCTAAAGAGAACGCCAATACACATCGAGTTTCTAAACTGAAGATACTACTTTTCGATGAAATCGATACTGGATGTTTCATTTCGCCCAGATGACTGCTTCATAAATATCATTATGCCCAAGATACAAAATAAAGATGCTCGTATTTGATTAAAACTTTGATGATACTAAATTGAAATGATAAATTTGACAAGAAAACTTTGCATTGTTTCAAGTGCATCAAACAATGTATCGTGTAGCAAATCCGCTTACAAAAGTTGAGGCTTCTCTTGAGTTTGATGCTTCCTAATTCTAGTTCAATCACTCACTTTGGGATAGCTTCTGTAATATTTATCGGTTCGAAACAAAAATTATTTTGTACTTGTGAAAAAAATAAAGATAATGAAATTGGCTATGCTTTAATATAACGAGTTATTTTCAGTCTTTCAGGAAAAGTCTACTCAATGCTGACAAAAAAGAGTAGTAAGAGTATTTTGATTGCGGATATATTTTTGATGGCTCTTGCAATGTCTGTCTTTTATTAAATAATATTCAACGTTGTCAGTTACGACAAATACAAGAGGATTTTACCTGAGGCAATATCTGCATTTGATATCGAAACGATATGCATTTCACATTACAAATTGTCCGAGTTTACGTTTTGTCTCGACGAGTTTCTCTGTTATTCTAGAATCGTTCGTCGCAGCAGTTTCAACGTTTTGATTAAATCACAAACGCATGTCCAGACCTAGATGGCAAGGTCTGAAATTTAAAAGATAATATTAAATTTTCGATTTTGAATTAACTAATTGAATTCAAAACCTAAAATAGTTTTATTTAAACCTCAACAATTGAAGCTTCGGCACAGACAGCCCCGTGACACTCTGAAATGAAAGTGAATGTGAAATGTTGTGCTTTTTACATTATAAAAACGGAATTTTTGATTTTTTTTTTGCTTTAGAATTAAGTTTCAAGGATTTTAGACAGAAATTTTATCAAGTTTTTTTTTTGTGCTAAACGAAAATAATTGAGAGAATTTTGCCGAACATTTTGCCTTGAGAAGTTTGCAGATTTCAAGAGAATAAACAAGTTTTCTTAAAATTCCTGAAAAACTTGAATATTGCTTTCTTTAGTAAATTAATTTTAAGACAATATTTCAAAAATATCTCTAAAATTTCGAGAAATAATGCAGAAAATTGTTCAATTCCGCAAGTTTACAACATTTTACAAAAAATTCGTTTTGGTTTAGGAAATATTAAGAAGTTTCGCAAACATTTCATAAAATTTTAAACAAAATGTCGATTTCATAAAATTAAAAAAAAAATCGAGTTTTGAAGATTTCCAAGAGAAAATTAAGAATCTTTTTAAGAATGAAGGTTTTCAAGAGAATGAAAAACTTTTCGAGATAAGATTGAACAAGATTTCAAAACATTTCGAAAGATTTCTAAAATTGTGAGAAAAGTATGTGGAAGATTTTAAGGCAACTTTTCCATTTTGCAGAATTAAAATTTTTTTTAAGGAAAAATGGTACTAATTTTAAAAGATATTGAGAAGTTTGGAATAAATTTCAAAAATAATTTAAACCTAGGAACGATTTCAAGGAATTTAAAACAAAATGTAGAATTTTGAAGATTTCGAAAAAAGATGCTTTTTATTAATTTTGAAAGGTTTCAAGAGAATAAACGTTTCACTTTAGATATTTCGAAATATTTTAAAAATTGTCGAAAAAGAATCGGGAAGATTTTAAAGCAATTTTTTTAATTTTCAGTTAAAAATATTATAAAAAATTCGAATCCCTTGAAAAGATATTAAGTAGTTTTGAAAAAATAAAAAAAAATGATTTTGAAAAAGAATGTCGAAGATTTTAAAACAAAAATGTTGAATTTTACAAGATTAAAAAATTTAAAATTTTTTTAAAAGCATGATTGTTTACTTTGAAAAATTAATTTTAAGAAAAAATTGAAAATTATTTCAAAATATTTCCAAAATTGAATGTAGATTTTTGAAAACTTCGAAAAATATGCTATTTGAAGAGTTTTGAAAGCTTTCAAGAGAATAAAAAAGTTTTCTTCTAAAGATTTGAAAAAAAACATGATTTTTTAAAAGATTTCAAAAATAATTTCAAACTTGAAACAATTTCAAGAAAATTAAGAAAAAAATGAAGAATTTTGAGAATTAAAAAAAAAGCTTTTTTAACCTGTTGAAGGGTTCCAAGTAAATAAAAAAATCTTCCTAAAATTCCTGGGGAGATTTAAATAATGTTTTATTTGGTAAATTAATCTTAAGAGAAAATTTAAAAAGATTTCACTGATTTCAAAAGATTTTGAAAACTGACGAACAATAATCTGGAAGATTTTTTGGCAAAATGTTTTTATTTTGAAGGATTTCGAAAATTTCGAAAAATAATGTAGAAAATTTTAAGCAAAATTTTAGACAAAATTCGGGTAAGTTGTGGAAATTTTCGAAAAGTTTTGCAAAGGTTTTATAAAATTTAAAACAAAATCGATTTTTAAAGACTTCGAAGAAAAAATTTTCTAAAGATTCATAGGAAATTTAAAATGTGTTTTTTTTTTATCTTCAAACATTATTTTAATACAATATTCCAAAAGATATCCAAAATTATGATCAAGAATCTGAAAGATTGTTGAAAAATTGTTTTTATTTTGCAGGATTTTAAAAAATTTCCTAAAATTTCGAAAAAGAAAGTAGAAGATTTTTTAAACGATTGCCAAATTAAAAAAAATCGAGTTTATTCAAGAAATATAAGGAAGTTTTGAAAATATTCAAAAATAATTAAGAGAAGATTTCAAAGAATTGAAAACGATTTCAAAAAATTTAAAACGAAATGTAGGTTATGAGAATTTCGAAAAAAGTAGGGTTTTAAGAATTTTGAATGGTTTCAAAAGAATAAATAAGTTATTTTAAGATTCCTGGCAAAATTCAAATGATTTTTTTTTTGTTGATAAATTAATTTTAAGGTAAAATTGAACAAGATTTCAAAACATTTCAAAAGATTTCCAAAATTGCAGGAAAAGAATCTGAAAAATCTTAAAGCAATTTTTTTTTTAATTTAATGAAAAATTCGAATCAGTTTAAAAGATATTTAAAAATGTTGAAAAAATTTCAAGAATAATTCAAAACTAGAAACGATTTCAAGAAATGTAAAAAAATGTGGATTTTTTAATTTTCGAAAAAAGGAACTTTTTAAGAGTTTCGAAAGGTTTGAAACAATTTTTTTTTTAGAGATTCCTGAGAAAATTGAAATGATTTTTTATTTTGAAAAATAAATTTTAGGATAAAATTTAAAAATATTTATAACGAAACAAAATAAATTATTTACTAGCTTTAAAAAGAAATATATAAAGTTTTATCATTTAGTTCAATTAGGCGTTAATTTCAATTTTCGATAATCATTATAAATTTCAATAAAAAGAAAATTCAATTGAAATTTACTATTTTCACAGTTTACAATATTTACATATATGTCAATGCTAAAAATGTAATGTTCACTTTATAGAATTATTATTGGTACTCTATGAAAAGTGTATTCGTATTGAATAATCAAAATAATGTTTTTTTCACTTTTCATTAGTAATTATTAGGTTATTGGATATTTAATATGCTACAAATTATTTTTTCCGAGATAAATGTATGCAAAAAATACATATAACGTTGGACAAACAAAAATGCAACCTTATCCTTGCCGAGGCTTCAATTGACCTATATAAGAATTAATGTTTTTTCTAATTGTTTTCAGTATTTACACTTAATTGGGATTTTTTTACAAATTCCTAATTATTTTCACAGTATTCGTGTTCTTCCCTGGATGAATATTCGTATTGAAACTAAATTTTCGATGTTTGATAAGTAAATATTGAAAATACATCTAAAGAGAGTATTTTCCAAATTCAGACTGCATCGTATCAAAATATTGATACAGATAAAAGTACTATAGGAAATGTAATTCTGGTTATTATGGTTCTTTTGAAGTTTTATGGCGGTGTTGTTTCACGGAAGCAGCAAACTCTTTTATTAAAACGAACTTACGACTAAGTTGGTAGGCGCAGAGTTTACACTGTAGTCTACTTTATGGAGAAAGCGACTGGTGCTGCATACGTGGGTTGGTTGCAATAATATTTTCCTTAGAGACCCGGGAAAGCGAAAATGCTTCACGATTATTTGAGAGACGATATGATACGTCTATAACAAGATCAAAGTTTACAAAATGATAGCAAAATTTACAGCTTTTTATTTGCAAACTTTAATTCCAATTATACAAAAACTATTTTGGACTATCATCTTTAAAGTTATTAGTTTATCATCACTCGATTGTGAACATGACAAGGTTCTATGGAACTCTATCCGGAATAGAACCTTTCAGTTCGCACTCCTCGAGATAGAAACTTGTCATTTGGACAAGTAGAATCGCAACATCTTTAGTTCGATTTTATAATTTCGAGCGTCTAATTAATGTGATGATGATGTCAAGAAGTAAGGGAAGACAGTTGGTTGGTACTGCTTTCAATGTAAGTCGTCAAAAGCTTTTGAATCGAGATAATAGTACAGAATTATAGATCATAGCGAGACAGTTGATCACATCAAAGCACAAAGCTGTAGCTCGAATTACAATGACATAGTTGAATGACAAAGACGATAGCATTTGAGCCTAAATCATAGGTTTGGAATTTGGAATTTCTAGTGGAATTTCTGGTGACCAAGGCAACCTGAATGACAATAGCCGGTGTGAATCGAGCATAACAGGAGTCTGTTCCTAATTCGACAATGGCAGTGACTTAGTATTAGATTCGAGCTTCCGATATTTGATAAGCATGAAATGAATCTTATTTAAGGGTCTTTTCTGATAGACTGAGCAGTCTGATCATCCTGATTCTCTTCTCCCAGTTCCTTTCACTATTTTCCACTTTCGCTTGTCAATTAAAAAGAAAAAATGTATCACGATATACAAAACGTGGCGTACAGAAGGCTCTTTTTCTTCGAGGATGGTGATAACTCGATAATCTTGTGTCATCGAGAATCGATTAGTAAAGTAGTAGACACAGGCAGAGGAGGAGTGAGTAGAGTCTTGGTTGCTTGGCTTGACCACCATGTTGCATTGCCGCAGGATACTCTCCTGAAACAAGGGATGACACTTAAGTTTTCCGCAGAATTTAGCTTGTTTGGATAGGGATTTAAAATATTCCATAAGGGTCTCATTCGAGACGATTTCGAGAATCTTCGAGATTTTCTCGAAATCGTCTCGAATAGGGTGGTCCAAAATATTTTTTGTCTAATTTTTATGAATAAGGCCCGGAAATAATCATATCATTTTTTTCAAACACAAAGAAAACTTTATTTTTGTGTGGATTTGAACAATTTTCCGGGCGCCATTCATAAAAATTAGACCAAAAATATTCTGGACCACCCTACTCGAGAAAATTCGAGATTTTCTCGAAATCGTCTCGAACAGGGAGGTCCAAAATATTTATTGTCGAATTTTTATAAATAAAAACCGGAAATTTTAATAAAATACACACAAAAATGAATCTTTTTTTTGTTTGAAAAAAATGATATTTAGAGGTGGCGTAAGCCCCACGATGTTTAACACGTATTTCCCATAAGAAAAAAATAAGTTTCTGTAAATTTTATTCAGAATCCTCAATATTAACTGAATCGAGTTTAAACTCCACGATTCTCTTCAGGATTGGCCATAAAATACGAATAAAATATTACTTTTTAAATATTACCCCCATGAGTCTATTTTATACGGTCCCAAAAAACCCTATAAGTGAAAAAATGGGTTTTGCGAGTTTTTGGCGCTAATTATGATTTTTTTGCGTTTTTTTCAATGCAATTTGTTTCAAATGCATGAAATACTACTCAACACTGATCATTAGATGTTAAGATAAATTGTTTAAACAATTTATTATTGTTCTTAGCAATTTTCTCATAGAATGGAGATTGAAACTCGCGGTTTTTCAGAAATTTTATACTTTTTGTCCAATTTTTTTTTAGAGAGAGGTACATTATTGTTAGCAAACATAATCATTTAAGCAATTTATTATTATTGTTACTTATATTCTCTTAGAATAATGCTAGAAAAATTCTTTTTTTTTTCTGAAATTTTTAACTTTTTGTTCACTTTTCACTTGGAGTGAGTTAAATAATTAATTGAAGTTAACAAAATTATCTGCGTGAACAATTTGTTGTTATTATTATTATTAATATTCAATTTGAATAATTATTAATTAATTCACAATAGAAAATTCCGTTTTTTCTGACATTTACAACTATTTGTCTACTTTTCACATAAGGTGAAATTTAATTTAGAACAAAATAATTATTTAAACAAATTATTATTGTTTATAATTATCTTCTTCTACATTAACGTAATATAGTTGCAGTTTCTTCTAAAATTTTCAACTTCTTATCCACTTTTTACTTAGTAAAGTAATAAATAATTCAAGGTAACAAACATAGTTGTTTAAACGATTTATAATTGTTTATAACTATCTTCTCTTAGATAAGTGGTAAAAAGTTGCTGTTTTTTTCTGAATTCTTAAACTTTTTGTCGAATTTTCACTTAATGAAGTAATAATTATTGCAAGTTAACAAACATGCTTATTTCTGAAATCTTTAGTTTTTTTTTTACTTTTTAGTTATGAACAATTAATAAGTGAATCTTAACAAGAATCATTTTTTAAATAGTATTTTACTTTTTTAAATGAATTATTTTTGAATTTTTCCCAATTTAAGAAAAAAATTTAATTGAATAAAAAAGATATCTTACACAAGAGACAAAAACAAATAATGGAATAATTAGAAGTAGGTGGGAGAACTAGCTATTCAAATTACTTGTAAAAGTTTTTTTTTTTAATTACAACAAGAAATGTATTGCAAAGCGTAAAAGAAAAATTTGGAATTGCACATATTTTGATATTAGCCCCCCTCTAGAAAAATTTATTCACGAAAAAGAAAGAGATTGTTTAAAATATGATTTTCACTAATCTTTATTTATTATTTGTTTATAACTAAAAGTCAAAGCAAAGTTCAACAGTGCAGAAGAAACCGCAACTTTCTAGCACTTTTCTAAGAGGAAATAGTTATAAACAATAATAAATTTTCTAAACAATTATTTTGATTAACTTGCATTAACTTGCACCTCACCAAGTGTTAAGTGCGCAAAAAGTAAAAAATTTCATAAAAAACCGCAAATTTCTACCATTAAGCAAAGAGAATATTATTTAAAAAAATAATAATACATTGTTTAAACAATTATTTTTGCTAAAATTAAATAATTATTAAGTCACTTCAAGTGAAAAATATACCAAAATTTCAGAAAAAACCGCAACTCTCTACCATTAGGCAAAAAGAATATTATTGACATTAATAATAAATTGTGTTGAAAACAGAAATTTAATCAATTTTTCGATTTTTTAGAAAAATATTTAAACTCAATTTTTGAAAAAAATCCATTTTTGATTTTCTTCAAACAAAGTTTTAAAGATAGTTTACGATGTGCTCTAAAAGACCTGTAAATTTAAAAATAGGATCTCCCTAAGTTTTCGAGAAATAATTAAAAATGCTTTGAAATTTTTTCTTAATTTTCATTTGTTTAAATACGAATCAAAACTTATTTTTTAAATATCGCCCCAGAAGTCTGTTTTCCAGAACCTCAAACAATCTCATTAGTGAAAAATTTTGTTTTGCGAGTTTTTGGCTCTAATTATTTATAATACAGAAAATACTACATTCTATTATTAATTAGATGTGTATTTACATTAATTAAACAATTAATTATAGTTTTTAGGAATTTTCACTAAGACTAGAGTTCGGAAGTCGCAGTTTTTCCGAATTTTTAACTTACTTTCAACTTTTCGATTAGAGTGAGGTAATAATTAATTTAAGTTGACAAAAATATTTCTTTAAACAATTTAGTATTATTTTATTAATACTACTTTGAATAATGCTAGAAACTGGTGGGTTTTGATTAAATATTCAACAATATTTCCACTTTTCAATTAGTGTGTGGTAGTAATGGATACAATTTAACAAATCTAATATTTTTTAACAAATTGTTATTGTTTATAATTATCTTCTCCTATAGTTATGCTAGATAGTTACGTTTTTTTCTGAAATTTTCAACTTATAGTCCACTTTGTACTTATCAAAAAAGATAGTTTCGAACAATAATAATTTTTTTTAAACAATTATGTTTGCTAAATTGCATCCATTATTTTGAATTACCTTTTCAACATATTTCTTCTGAAATTAAATGTTTTGTGAAATATAAGTCATTTTTCGGAAGTCAAAGAAAATAAACTGTTATTTAATAAATATATGTGAAATAAATTTTTTCTAGTCTAAAATCGGAAGTTGTACAATTTATATACATTCTTGTGCATTTTTCATTAATTATTTATTTGAATTACAATAATTGTTTTTATTTCCAGTTTTGAATTGCGCGCCAACTGCGGCCCAACAGTGCGCGGCCCGAACGCAAGCGCAGTACCAAAAGTGACCAACATTAGCATCATTGAGCTGGCGAAAAATTTTATGACCATCCACATGTCGAGTTTGGCTCATTCGCACTGCTACACTTTACAAATTCTGATTTTAATGAAATTCTAAACATTTGAACACCTTTTTGCGCCTGTTTAGGCCCTTCTTCATACTTTTTGAACACGTTTTAAATAACAAACCTGAAAATAGGTTATGTTTATTCTGATCACAAGCGGCCATATTAATTCCCCCATCAACTGCGCTAATCCAGTGTTCCCAATTTGGCTCCTCAACCGCAGTGCGCATGCGTCGCACCAGCAGCCTCATTGGATGTTGATCGCGCGCTTATTTGAAATGAAAATCAATTTTTCACAATATATAATAATCATAAAGTACAAAAAAATATTATGAATAATTTAAAATTTACATTGGTGCACAAAGGTATTCCTTCCTTTGAATTTAAAATCAATAATCTATTTGTAAATAGTACAATCAAATAATTATTTCCCCTTGCACTCTAAAAGCATATTTTATTATCTGAATAATAATTGTTATTATTTCCTTAAAGATGATTTATTATAAAAAAAATGATTTACACATGTAATAGTTTCAAAAAAGCGCGCCATTTACAGGCAATGGGACTGCCGCTGCAGCGCAAGCGCAGTCTAGTTGAGTAGCCGAATTGGGAGCACTGCGCTAATCAGATTGATGTTTACTTCCAAAGCTGGCCCAATCAGAATGCCTTACCTTCCCGCTAAAATTTAAAAATTACACTTTTTAAACATTAAAAAAATATATTCAAACTAATTGAAAAAAATAATGAAAAAAGTTGATCCTGAAAAATGTATTTCTCACCATTGAGTACATGAACGGTGATCGACTTGGGTTGAGCATTACTTGGATTACACGTATATCGACCTGAGTCCGACGGCTTGGCTTGCTGCACCAATAGGAAGCTCGTGGTGCTGTCACCTTTCTCCGTCACTACGGAAACGCCTCCCCTCGTAGAATCATAGCTGATTATCTGCAACAAAAATCATAAACACACTTCATCATTTTATAGAATATAAAATATTTAGGGAGCTGTTTCTCCCCATCGATATCCATCAGAAAACATCCTGTCCAAGAAGTAGATTAATCAGATAATGGAACTGTCTCTCTTCGTTAAATTCTTCGAGTGGAAATACAAAAGATTCATTAGAAATTCTATAGATGGTATTTGGAGTCACAGATAAAGTGTTTTAATCAAGAAGAGAGACAAAATGCGGTACAAAAGAAAAAAGAAGTTGAAGTCCATGCAACACTTATCCGATTCCTGCTTTACCGACGTCACTCCCGCTAAGAGCATTTTATTTCTTTCACCTCGCGAATTCGAGTGTGAATATTTTAAAAAGTAATGAAGGTGACAATGCTAAAAGGATATTTTGTTAAATAGTAAAAGTGAATTAAGGTAGAACGTAGCATGAAATAATAATGTATAATATATGGGCAGAGTTATTAGGGGTTCAAGTTTGAGGTTAGAAATAAAGCGAGTATTCCAACTACGCGTGGTGCGTTCTATTAGTGAAAAATTATTTTTTGTTGATATAATGTCTCATGAATGCTTCTCGTACATGCAAAAAAAAAGGTTCAAGTTTTTTTAAGCTTTCGTACTTTACTTTTCCAAATACTTTCTTTCTTGCAATGGATTTTGCCGTAAGTTTCTCGCTTTGAGTGAAACACTCTTCCCAAAAGCATCTCTCAGGGGAAGAGTGACATTTGCATTTTTAACTTGACAGACGAAAGATTACCCTCCATACTTCTAAAATTTTACGTCTTATCATTAATGACAAATTAATGGCGTCTTTTTTGATACGACGCTAACTTAGACATGGTTAGAGATATGTTGAAGAATGGCTTATTTTTATCACTAATATCTCAAAAGTGGCATGAGGATTTTTCAAAATATGATCGAAAACTGATCGAAATCTGATCGACATCTAATCAAAAACTGATCGAAATTTGCTCGATAACTGATCGAAATCCGACCTAAATCTGATCTCAATCTGATCAAGTGATCAAAATATGATAGAAATATGATCAACATCTGATTCAAATTTGATCGAAATCTGATTGAAATCTGTTCAAGAACTGATTGACATCAGATATAAAACTGATAGATAACTGATCGAAATCTGACCGATATTTGATCAAAGTCTGATCAAATGATCAAAACTTAATAGAAATGTGATCAAAATCTGATTGAAATGTGATCAAAATATGATCGTATGATTAAAAGATGATAAAAAACTGATCGAAACCTGATCGAGATCTGATTGAAATCTGATCGAAATCAGATCGAAATCTGACCTAAAGCTGATCACAATCTGATAAAATGATCAAAATATGATAGAAATATGATCAAAATCTGATTCAAATCGGATCGAAATATTATTAAAATCTAATTAAAATATGATCCAAATCAGATCAAAATCTGATGGAATGATCGCAATATGATCGAAAACTGATAGAAAACTGTTCGAAATCTGACCGAGATCTGATCAAATGATCAAAATTTGATAGACCTGTGATCAAAATCTGATTAAAATTTGATCAAAGTATGATTGAATGATCAAAAGATGATCGAAAACGAATTGAAATCTGATCGACATCTAATCAAACACTGATCGAAATCTGATCGAAAATCGATCGAAATATCACCTAAATCTGATCAGAATCTGATTAAATGATCAAAATATGATAGATATATGATCAAAATCTAATTGAAATTTTATCGAAATCTTTATCAAATCAACATGATCAAATTATCGAAATCAAATAAAATCTGATCGAATGATCAAAATATGATCGAAATCTGATCAAACAGTGATATAAATCTGATTAAAAAATGGTCGAAATCTGATCAAAAACTAATCGAAAACTGATCGAAATCTGACCTAAATCTGATTACAATCTGAGGAAAATATGAGAGAAATATGATCAAAAACTGATAAAAATGTGATCGAAATCTGATAAAGAACTGATCGAAATCCGATCGAAAACTGATCGAAACCTGATTAAAATCTGACCGTAATCTAATCACAATCAGATAAAATGATCGAAATTTGATAGAAATATGATCAAAATCTGATGAAAATTTGATCAAAGTATGATTGAATGACCAAAAGATGATAAATAACGAATTGAAATCTGATCGACATCTAATCAAAAACTGATCGGAATCTGATCGAAA
>CAKNWT010330171.1:22122-33817 GCA_932066315.1 Andricus coriarius | reverse complement strand
TGCAAAGAATATTTAAAAACTATTAGGAATTATGTACTTTATATTCCTGAACAAGTAAACGTATTATTTTAGTCATTCAGTGGATGATACAACTTTTTTCATTATCTTTAAAACTTTGATGCGATCTTTTAATTATTGTAATGGAAGAAGTTTTTCTGTGGAAAGTAAGTTTTTTTAAATATTATAAATGACCATATTCGCCTTAAGTTTCAATCAAATGAATTAATATAATAAGTCAATCGATTCGTCTCGAACCAAGAAATCTTTTATATTCTTGCATCGACTTTGAATTATGTTAATGAAAAAAGTTTTGCCATCAGAAATCTATATACTGTAAATCACTATAACTTCCTTATTTTTCAATAAAATGCATTAATATTATTTGCAAGCCAATTCTTCTCAAGTCAGGAAATCTTGCATATTGTTGCATAACGTTGATATAAGTGGTAAAGATAAGCCCTATAATTTCATAAATTTATCTGCAACCGCATTCAATTTACCCTGTTCACAAAAAAGTGCGACACACGCACATATCCAGAGAATTGTTCAGAGAATTGTATTAGACATTTTTCAATTGAGGAACTTTTATTTAAACTAAAGTGTATACTAGACCGAGAAAAAAACTATGAAAAAGAACATAAATATTCTTAGAAAAACGGTTGCCATTTTTATTTTCAAATTTGCAATATTTTTTGTGCATTTTCAAACAACGAGAAACTGGTCATCAAAATTTAAAATAAAAAGGTAATTATACTAATAGAAAACTTACTTCATGAGGCACAATTGATTTCCAGATATTTGTCTAGCTTTATGATTTTTGATTCGCTGATGGCATTTAAATGAGAAAAAGAGGAAAAGCGGAAAAGTGTAAATCGATTTTCCAAGTCTGACTTTTTTTCCGGCTCCAGTAGAAACGCGTGCTGTAGCCGTCAGTGCTCAACGAGCCTCGGAGCAATTTGTCTGGCTGGTGGTTCTCCACGTATGAATCCAATTTAAAGTAAGGCTGGGAGAGAAGAGAGAAAGGGCACGGAGGGATGAGAAGGTGCAACGAGTATACGAAACGCTGGCAAAGCGAAATCGACTCTGGCTCAGGCTTGCCTTCGCGAAACGCTAAATAATCGTCTTTCCTTACCCATATCCCAACCCTGTCGTAAAACTATTTTCGAAAATTTATTCAAATTTTCCGGAGGCGCTAGTCCGCATTAAATTTTCGCGCGAAACTCGAGTTAATGTTCGCAGACCCACCCTCCTTTTCTCCCTTTCCCGGGTCCGTGCACAGCCTCAAAGAGAATGCTACCTCCACTGGAAGTTAATTCCATTTGTAGTTTGCAAGCCGACGCTCTTTCAGCATCGATTATTGTTTTAAACTGTTTAGGGATACTGTGAACTTTGAATTATGATCATAGTCCACCATATCCGGTAGCAGAATACAAGAAAGCTTGTCTGCTCTCTAAATCCGAATTAGTAGAAATTTTACTAATGCAATCAGTAGCATTGTAACTGACTGTTAAATTAGTAATTTCATCAGTTTCTACTAAATAAAATGGTAAGATTTATAATACTATAGTACATTACGCAGTTAGAGACGAAAAGTGATGGATGCAAAACGAGCGTGAAGTTATCAACTTTACGCTCATTTCATCCATCAATTGTCGTCTCGAGGTGCGTATACTATTTTTCTTAATAAAAATATAGAAATTTGGCGGATTGAGTAAACCAAGAGAACTCGATACGAAAATGATAAGGCTGACTTGCAAAGAAGAGCCGAAAAGTATGGTTTTCGGCTCATGTTTACATTTTCGTACCCACTAGCTGCATTTGGCCATTTTCGTAGGGGGCGTGGCACCACGAAAACCGCCATTTTCGATGTTTGTATTAAGAAAAATAAATTAATAAGGGTATTCTACTAATCTGCTTAGTAGTGCCGACTTTCAAGGAGTAGCAAGTAATTGCTATGGAAACATAATGTAATAAATTTTTTAATACTTTTTGCTGGTTTTTGCCTTTTAATTGAGAATAAATAATGTTTTCATAATTTATATTCTAATTTTATATAGTTACATCAATAATAATTGTGTACGAACGATGCAATATTTAAAACTGAAAGGGTATTGGGATCCGCTGCGCTGCAATACACCATCTATTTTTTAAGTACGGCCAAAATGTGAACTCGTGAAATCAGGTAGAATAACAGCGTCCTAAGAAATTAAAATATTAAAATTAATATTACTGTATATAATCTTTGATCGAAAATAAAATGAGATTTTTATTACAATTTTAATCATTTGTTCAAAGTAAAAAAAATGTTGGGTTGTCATAAAATCATTGCATCGATGATTTTTAAGTCTTTTTTCATGTTTCAAACTTATAACTTTTGAGGCATCACTTATAATCATCAGATCCAGTTTTCCTAAGCGACAAAAATTATTATTTAACCTAAATTTTAAACAGATTTATAAATTTTTTGTCTTCAAAAAAGCCTTTTTTGAACCACCACCGTGTTGGTACACTTCGGATAAGTTAAAACCAAAGTATCTACATACTTTAAAGCGTGATAATTTTAATTTAGATTATTTAATTTTTTAAAGTGAAAATTGAACTATCATGTTTGATAATTAATCGTTTTTAGTTGAAAATTCAATTATTCATCTCTTTGTTTGGAAATGCAACAGCTTTTTTACAATTCTTACTCTACCTTGACGACTCAAAAATGTTATTAAGTTGAAAATTAAACTCATGTTCAAAAGTAGTTTTTTTGGGGTTAAATTCAACTGCTTCTGATTAAAAATAAATTTTTTGGTTGGGATAACAAATACTTGATTTTTGGTTTAGAATTTATCTTTTGTTAAACATTAATTTTTGTTGGTTCAAGATTCATCATTTCAATTAAAAATTTACCTCTTAGGTTGAAAAGTTAGCTATTTTGTTGAAAATTTGTTTTTTCTTTAAGAGAAAATTAATTCTTTTCAAACTGAAAATGTAATTATTCCCATTGAATATTCTAGCATTCTAGTTAAAAATTCATCTCCTTAGATGAACATAATAAAATTTTTTTAATTGAAGCATTCAATTTCAGGTTAAAAAATTACAATTTTTAGTTGAAAATGAAGCTATTCCAGTCGATGATTCATCGTTTTAGTTAAAAATTTATAGGCTTGGTTGAAAATTAATTTTTTAAATCGAAAATTGAATTTTTATGTTGAAAACTGATATTTTTGGTTAAAAAATAAAATATTTCGTTAAAAATTAATGTATTTTGTTGAAAAATCGTCTTTTTTGTAGAAAATGAATCTTTTTGTATAAAAATTCATCTTTTTGGTTGAAAATTCAAGTATTCCAGTTAAAAATCTACAATTTTAGTTGAAAATTCAACTTTTTGGTTGAAAATATATCTAGTTGGTTGAAAGATAAACTCTTTTATTAAAAATTCATCTATTTGACTCAAAATTTATCTACTCCAGTTGAAGATTCATCTATTCCAGTGAGAGACTCATCATTTCATTAAAAAATTTATAGCTTTGGCGGAGAATTTGTTTGCCTTTTTTTGTAGGAAATTTTTTTGTTAAAAAATAATTTTTGAACTGAAAATTGAAGCATTTGGTTGAAAGTTAGTCTTTTCTAGTTGATAATTCATATTTTTGGTTGAAAATACAACTACTTGGTTGAAAGATAAACTCTTATGTTAAAACTCATTCATTTGACTTAAGATTGATCTATTCCAGTTAAAGATTCATCTATTCCAGTAAAAGACTCATCATTTTATTAAAAAATGTAGCACTTTGGCTGAAAATTTGTTTGTCTTTTTTTTTTTAATTTTTTGTTGAAAATTACTTTTTTTAACTTAAAATTAAACTATTTGGTTGAAAGTTTGTCTTTTTTAGTTGAAAATTCATCTCTTTTCTTGAGTAAACGGATTTCGTGGTAGAAAATTATTCTTTATGTTTCAAAATTAACCTTCTTGTTTGAACCTTTATCTTCTTGGTTGAACATTTAAGTATCCCAGTTAAGTATTCATCATTTTATTTGAAATTATATGTTTTAAATTGAAGATAAAAACTACTTGGTTGAAAGTTATTTTTTTGTTAAAAATGCATCCTTTTGTATCAGAATTCATCTATTTCAGTTGAAGTATCATCATTTTAGCTTAAAATTTGTTGTTTTTTTCGGAAAAATTAATTTTTTTACTGAAAATTCAACTATTCCATTTTTGGTTGAAAACTGATATTCTTAGTTCAAAATTCAACTATTTGTTTGAGAATTCGTTTATTTTGTTGAAAAATCGTCTTTCTTGGTAGAAATTTAATCTTTCTGGTTCCAAATTCAGCTATTTGGTTAAAAATTCACCTATCTTGTTTAAAACGGAATATTTTTACTATGAACTTTAGGAATTTAAAACGGTTTAAATTGAACTTAATACAGGACCCATATTAATTTGACCTGAATATCTACTGAGTTTTAAGTATAAGAAGATAAAATGGAAATATCGTTGAATTATTATTTAAATCCATAGATTAATGTATATTCATAAAATTCTCTTCATTGTAAATTAAGTTTTTCAATTTACTTGAAACTGCATTTTTACTAATTACTAGTAAAGGAATCGGCACTATTTGAATTAGTAGAAAACTAGTACCAATCAGTAGTTTTCTACTAATTCAGATTTAGAGAGTATGAGGCAGTATCCTCGTATATGGTCAATTCTCTACATGCAGGGCACTTTCAAGTACAAAGGATAAATTATCAAAACTATTGATTATATTGTCAAAATATTGGCACAAATCCTCCTTTTAGTCTCTCATAACATGATCCATTGTATAAAAATTGATTTTATTATCGCAACTCACAATGAAATAACTCTGATAAAGTGCCTTTTGCACAAAACGCCTTTTCTCACCAAGTACCTCTCCCTTCCATTATCTCTAAATTCGGTAAGCGCCTTAATCGTCTTATTATATGCGCTTGCGGGAGACGAGTTTCAAATAATCCGCCAATGCGTCTTACAGATATTTCCCGCCAAGCCTTAGGGGCGTGACTTAACTAAGCGGGTGCTTAGTGATGACCTCGATCCAAAGCACCGGGCGCTTTGTGAGAGTCTGCTGTAATGAACTATTTTTGAATGTGTGCCTAGTGGTCTTAAAACTTCTCTCAAAAGGTACAATTTCCGTCACTAATACTTACATTTAGGTGCAATATAGACAACAATATGTACTGAAATATGGGTGTCCACGAATATCTTCTTGTGGTTAAGGTGATACATATATGGATATTATTTTACTGCAAGGAATAGATTTTTGGACTCGATGCTGGTGTCAAATTTAAGAAAAAATATCTTACTGCTCATGCGCTAAGTTTCGAATAAAAAATTAAGAACTTTCGTCACAAAATATGAAAAAGTTCAAGAAAATGTTACGTATTTTAATTAGGATCCATCGACGTAACTAGAAATAGCTTTCATATTTTAAATAAATACAAATGAATGAAAGAAAAAAATATATATTAGCATGGGATATAACAATTAATAAAATGATTTCGCAATCTCTCATATTTTAATAAATTAGGAAGATTTTTTGTGCTGTTTCCATTTTCGTAACATCCATTGGCGTAACCTTATTTTTCGCTTTTTCTCAGGAAAAACCGATAATAAACTATTACGATAATTATTATCGTTCAGAAAACGATTGGCCAAAAAAGTAAAAAAATGTAAGGTTTTTAGATAAATAGTTTTAGTTTACATACGGAGATATCCGTGTCAGCAAATATAACATTTTAACGTTTCGATATTAAATTTATCAACAAACATTTTTTATTCTGAAAAAAAATCTTTTGCTTCCTTATTATTGGTTAATTATTGTGTGCCTTTTTCTTTATTATTTTTAAACACTTTATTACATTCTCTTTCTTCATTTAATAAGAAGCCTCAGAGGAATATGGAAAACGCAAGATCGACTTTTTTCAGTTTTTCTCAGAATTTCGCTATGCTGAGTTTCAATTTTAATCACAATGAAAGTTTTAAAATTAAAATTTGAAACTAGAAAAAATTTTATCATTTCAATTAAGAACATTAAACATTCAATAATTTGCTATTTCAGCTTATCATCTGACATTGATAAAATTAATAACGTTTAAAATTGAAGAATATAATTTCGAGAATCCTGTATTAAAAGTTTTTATTTTTTTCAAATTGCAATCCCTAACAATGATGGACATTTTTAAGTCAAAGCCGGTTAAAATTGATTGACTTTAAATTTAATTTCAGTCTTCACACTCTTTCTGCTATTCCCTTTTTTTGAAGATTTTCTCTTTTTCACCTGTTTTCAAGAAACTTCACCTTTCACACTTCTTATCGTTTTTCGATACTGAATTAATTTAATTGACTAAATTAATAGGACCCAAAATAAAATCCAACTATTTTTGGTTAGAAGTTAATTCTTTTTGTTACAAATTCGACTCATAGGTTAAAAATTCAATGATTTTGTTTGAGATTAATCTTTTTTGGTCAAATATTCATCTGCCTCATTTAACATTAATCTTTTATGGTAGACAAGTTATTTTTTATTTTTTTTTTGCTTGAAAATTCATCTCTCTTGGTTAAGAATTAACTCTTTGTCGAAAATTGAACTGCCTTCTATAAAATTTGTCCTTTTGTTCCAAAATTCTGCTATTATGTTAAAAACTTGTCTCTGTTAATTTAAAGTTCAACTGTTTTGGTGAAAATATTTTTTTAAACTATTTGTTTGAAATTTGATTTTTTTGTTTTAAAATTCGACAATTTAGTTAAAAATTCAACTATTTAAATTAAACTCTCAACTGTTTAGTTGTTAATACAACTGTCTGCTTGAAAATTATTATTTTCCTAAATTCAACTATTTTATTAAAAATGAATCCTCCAGATTTTAAAGTCAATTGTTTTCTGAATAATTTAACAATTTAGCTTAAAAACTCAACTCTTTTAAACTATTAACATTCTGAATTAATGAATATTCAATTGAAAATCTTAAAAACTGAAGATGTTTGAATTGCAAATAGTTAAAATTGAAAAAATTTGGATTGTAAATCTTCAAACCTAAAGAGTTTTTAAATTTGCAAATTTACAATAAAAATTACGCAAGTTTTGAGTTTGTCAATTAAAAATTTTAATGATTTACGTGTGACATTTTTTCCATTTAGAAGATTTAGAATTTGAAACTCTTGACAAAATTTAAAAATTTTTATGCATATAATATATCTTTTAAATTAAATAAATTTGGATTTTAAATCATGAAAATACATACTGTCAGATCCTGAATTCACGCGTTTTGAATCGGTCATTTTTCATTTAGAAATTCTGTTACTGTATTTGAATTGAGAGACCCTAAAAACCTGAGAATACTCATTTTCATAAAATTGAGACCAACCTGCAAATTTTAATTCGATATATGTGATTATCCAACTTGAATTTAGAAATTATGTTATCAAATTCCGATTCAACGACCCCAAAAACTTTAGGATACTCATTTTTATGGAAATTGGATTACTAACGCAAAACATTAAAAAAATTGTAAAGCTCACACATTTTCAAAATTGCTTATTCTAGCACTAAAAAATAGTTTGGATAAAAAAACTTCAAAATACTTGTAAAAAAAATTGTTTCTATTAAAAGTGACCTTAATACGTAGAGAATACACATATGTATAGAATTTCAGTAGTATTCTCGTTTCCAGGCGGCCACCAGTAGTAGAAACCGTTATGGGTCAGGCCATTAGAAGCAATTTAATTTTAATAGAGAGAGAAAAATAAAAGCGATACTATACCAGGGGAAATTTTTATATTCATAGACTTTACGTCCTTTTGCTATTAAAGCTCAAGCTTATTAACATTTTTAAATTAACTTTATTCAGAAAATAATCATCTTTTCATTTTCTTTTTATTAGAAGTGCGATTTCTAATCTACGTCGCTTTAAACTGAAATTAAATTATGAATTGTATTTTTTAATAATTCGGAACGCAAGTATCAATTTTGCGGTATATGAATCTACGAATTGGTTCATTTTTTCATTCACATTGTCCACATTGAAATTCCTATGTTTCCGCTCGCTTTTTCTGTCATGTCAATGTGACAGTTTATTAGAGTACGTCAGTTTGACTTCTAATAAAATTTTCTTCAACATGAAGTTATTCCCTTTGCATGGAAATGTTTTCTCGTGGATTTTCAAGTTATTAATTTTTTACTTTAGATTAATATGAGTAAATTTTATTAAGCGTGATGCAAGATTTGAAAATGATTTATTTTTAATTACTTAATTTCAGGGCCCTAATTGAAAAATACTGCAGGCTACTAATTTAGAATTGTTTGATTGTAAATTTTTCATTTTGAAAAAATATGATATAATAGTCTTATAAAATTTGGAAACTTGACCAGATCGAGGTTTGATATAAGTACTTTACTGCGATATTTTATAGGAAAAATTTATTAATCGAAGAAAATGTAAAAAATGACTGAGTCTTTAAGTGCTCAACTATTTGGCAATCGCCCCTAGATCTAATTTTTTAAATAAAATATCTTATTTAGATTGATGACTTTTTCGAATTTTGAATTAAATGGTTTGAAACCTTTTGCAAAGTCTTCTTTCTATTCGAAAGTTAAAAAAACGTTAATATTTGGCACCGAAAAAAATCTAAAAATGTTATGCATTTCTTTTTATATTGTTTCGTTCTAAAATTCAAAAAAATGAAAAAATGTGATGTAAACTTTTCAAACAATAATTTTTGTGTTTTTTTAAATATATATGTTTTTGTGAAAAAGTTACATAAGTAAGGATAAAGTGGTTATAATTCCTTTGGAAAAAAAAAATTTTGAAACCACTAGTTATTCAAAAACCATTTTTTGATCATCTTGATATTTTTTAAAGAAAATACACATTTCTTTTGGCCTTCCCTGGCTGATATTTTGATTCTGGTATAGAGAAAAGGTGTTGAAACATTTTTGAAACTATTTAATCTAAAATTCGGAAAAGTCTTCCAAGCGAAGCATAACATTTTTTTTGAATTGTGAAAGTGCATAAGGACAGGAAGTTATTTGGTCGAATTTAACGAAATTTCTTTGAATGACTAAATATTTACATTATAATATAGACATCTTATTTAAATAAAAAAATGTATTTTCTAATCCAGTATATCGATTGCAAAAAATTACATTCACTCAGAGAAGTGCTTACTGATTAAACCGCATAATTTCATCGACCTTATATCAAATCATTGATCTTAAAAAGTTTACTAATATAAATATTTATTTTCTGTTGCAGGTGAGTCAATTTTGGATACCTTTTTTGATTATATGCTATGAAATATATGCGTGAGTACTTCATATTTTATTTATAAACCCTGAAATCAGAAAAAGAATCAAGAATCACCGCTTCTTGATCGCGTTCGAAGCGGACAAAGCATTTTGGTTTTGGTCATGGGCGGCAATGCACTGCAAAAGGTTTTGTTGAATTACAATGATGCAGTAAACATCTGCCTCGTAAATCAACTTCTAAATAAGGTACATAAGGACTGCAAAAGACCAGAAGCAGCTGCGTAAATTAATAATTAATCCAGGTTTCAATTGAATGGCGAGTCCGCTGTTTGCGTCAAATGACGCCCTCTTAGCTAGATAGATTATATATCTGTAATTTGGTGTCGTTCCTCTGGTTCTACATTCATATTTTCTTACTATTTATATTGTCAGAAAAAATATAGACTACCTATTTTGTATTAAAATTATTGAATCGAAAAAATTTTTTATTCCCTCGAAATTTTTAGTTACAGTAACTGGAAAATACTAAATTGTAACAGCATTTTCAGGAACATGTGACTGAAGCTTAATGCAATTACCGTTGCTGAAATTTCTGTTCCTGTTTAGGAAAATTTAGAAACGGTTTCAGCATAAAGCTTTAGTGAACCATCTCTGAAAATTCCTACAGAAATTTCTAACAGTGCAGAAAATTTGTTGGGTGAACTCATGAATGCATAGAATATTTCACTTGATGTAATTTTTATTCAGTCATATTGTGCTACCCTGTGAGTTTGACCGTCTTTCTCTGTCAGAATTGTTTTCAAAAATGCGATACCTAATAATTGAATGGATCCCTACAAAGAAAAATTATACTTAGCAGAATGTAGAGATACCTGCAAAAACTCTGCAATTGTCAACGAATTTTTTTTCAGGATTCGAGTAAATTCCCTATATCAGATTATTGTCTAAGTTTTTATCAAGCTGTTTTTTTGGGTCGCAGAATACGAATTTGTCCTCACAGTTTCATAATTTAACATATCTGATGACTATAGACTTTTCTTTTGATGTCGCTTTTAATCCTCCATATTGCCCCACCCTGACACTTTAACCGGATATGAGTAGGCACCCTGACAATACTGTCTTTTATCTTAACTTCTACTTAGGGTAATGTTTATTGTTCTAAGTAAATGAATCTTAAGGACGTGTGAGTTATTAATAAATTAGGAGACATAGCTTCTGGGGTCTTATAATCCGGATTAGGATGAGTTTGCTTTTGATAAAATGAGGTTTAGAGGTTGAAAACTCGAAAATCTTAACTATTCGTAAGCCATGGTATAGAGGAGAGGCAAGTGAACGTGATAATCACAGAGGCTGTTTTATGTCTCACTTCCGCTGGTGCTGTTTAAGCTGGTTCTAGAGTTCAGGTCTCTCTCTCTCTCTCTTACACATTTCGCTCAGGTACATAGGTACGTGCTGTTCTGGAGAGCAGCCGGAGGAACCGGAAGCCTTAAGCTAACCAGGACGATGCAGACTTTACAGTGTGTACTTTCCCGAGTAGATACGGCGATACTTACTCGACAGACTGCAGTACTCGGCAAAATGTACTGTAGCTTGCCGACAAAATCTATTTTAGCCAAGCAGCTGAAACAAGACGTTTCGTGCCACTCTTTCTTACCTACCTCTTCTAACCATAAAACTTCTTATTTAAAAAAGAAGAAAATCGAGTCTGTCCACAAACTTAAATTTAAGAGCTTTCAGAATTTTAAATTTAAAGCAAGCACGTCCAATAGGGGGTAGAAAAAACAAATTACTTTTTTATGGTCTTACCACTAATTCTTCAACTTTTATGTCCTTTCTTTCATCCTTGTATTTAAAAATACTGCTATCAGAGTGTCTACCTGACCTGAAAAAGGCCGGGATTTTTTGTTCACCCGCAAATTACCGGAAATTCAATCCAGTGACCGGGATTTTTAATTGGATTGTACTAAATTGAATATTAAGTGTTTTAATATTTTAATATGCTCAGTTTTTTCACTCACGAAAGAAACAATAAAAAGGGAATCAAAGTAGGCAAAATGTAGGGCAAAATGACGAAAAAATGTTCAAAATACGATTCCGGCTACAATTTTCAATGGATATAAAAATTTTTGCTCTAAATTTAAGCTAAATAAATTTTTAAGTGTTCCCTCTAGGCCTATTTAAAAAATATGTATATTTGATTTACTTTATTTAAACATACATTTGAAAGGTAAAATGTCAATAATTAAAAATGATCGATATCAGTGTGTAATCGATAAATAAACATTCGCTAAATTTAATTTGATATTTTATTATTCATGAATAATTTGTTATCAATAATTTTATAATGGTAAGCAATAGCAGGTGATTTTTGAATGGGTTTGGATATTTATTAAGTGATTCTTATTTTCAATCCAATTAAAA
>CAKNWT010330171.1:6911-22022 GCA_932066315.1 Andricus coriarius | reverse complement strand
TGGTGCTTCCAGCAACAATTTTTATAAACAAATGTACAGTTTAAGGCATTTTTAAGATTGACAGTTGCTTCTTTTAAACGTGCTTTGTTGGGCTTGCCGATGTTACATAAATGCAGTTCAGTGTCATGATAGAATAAATATCAAAAGGATCTTAGTTCCAGCTCTCCAACTTTCAAAAATTGCTCAGACTAGGCGTTTGTTTATAATAATAAGCGATATATTTCTTTTTCTGTTTTTTTAAATTTTATTCATATTTATATTTATTTTTTCCATTGCCTATAATAATGCAATAGTTAATAAATTAAAAAATTTTCAATAAATTATAAAGTCATATTCGTGAATGTTTATTCACCGATTGAACACCAATGTATACAGGGATCATACTCTTTCCCCTATTTCCCTGCGTTTCCACTTTTTTCCTCCATTTTTGAAACACTTTCCCCTTTTCTCCTTTGAAAGTTGAAGAAAATTGAAAATTGAATATTTGAATGTTGAAAATTAAAGAAAAATTAATTTTTAGCTGTTAAAAATTGAAGGAAATTGATAATTGAATTATAAATGGTAGAAAATTCAACTGTTGAAAACAGAAGAACATTGATAATTAAATGATAAACTGTTGAAAATTGAAAAAATTGATAATTTAATTTCCAACCGTTGGCAGTTCTACTGTTAAAAATTAAAGAAAACTGAATTCTTAACTGTTCAAAATTGAAAAAAATTAAAATTGAAAGAAAATTGAACATTGAGTTTTCAACACTTGCGTTTACAACTGTTTAAATTTCTTTAATTACCAGATGTTCAATTAAAAATGAGGATTCAATAAATAAAATCTCAGTAGGAAATTTATGAGACTTTAGAAAAATCTTAACTCTAATCATCTCCATGTTACTATATCTGATTTTTGAAAAAAGTGTATTATGAAAATTCATTGAAAAATCATTTAAAATTATTAAGAAATACAACATTTCTTATGAGAAGATTGTTTCTTCTTTTTTACGTGTAAAAAATATTGTTCAATCTTTCTCCTATTTTTCCCCTTTATCGTAAAAAAATTATACGATTCACCCTTTTTTGAGTTCACTTAAACTAAATAATTTTAAACCAATTTCAAACTTCATCAATTTCCGGAAACAGTACAACTTATTTGGTCCAAGTAATTAAAAGAATTATTGCTCCAAGCACAAGCGTATAACATTGCAGGAACATAATATTAACAACTGTTTGATTTTCACCCATATATATATATTTTAAATTATTTTTAAGTGGTCAATCTAGAATAAAAACTTTAAATAATATATGGAATTCAACAATATTTTCCCTTACTCAAAATTTATTCTTATATAATTTTAATTACCATTTTGAATTATCCATTATTTTACCTAATTATTCATATTTTTGTGGTTGTTAATAATAGGCTTTCAGTCCGGATCATCCTTAATTGTTTATGACTATTTGCTTCTCTATTCTAAGAAATTTAGATTTTTTTAATAATGAGTACTTTTCCTAAAAATTTTATTCTAACATTACCTAATTATCGCAATAGGATAATATTTATTGCATAAATCTGAAAAGGAATTTTAATTAATTATTTTGAAAACTTTAAAATGTCAGAGGAAGCATCTATCGAATATTTAATTCCAGCTCATCTTTCGATATCCGATTTTTTAAAGAACTCTAAAAAGTACCTTGGATTTATAATCCACGTATTATTCCGATTTTCTATGAGGAAAATGTGACATTCGCTGCTATAAAGAGAAATTTTAATTTTCTTCGAGTAACTTTCCTCTTGCAGATCTCGTAAAACATATTTCATTACGGAAAGCTGAAGTTCTTCACATTGCGAGTATGATAAGCGTTGCATAAAAAGAGCTAAAACCTCTCTTATGAATTACCGAGCTCTTCTGCATTTTTAAATCGAAATTTTTTTTTCCTTTCTAAATAACTGCATGGTTTTAAAAATATTATTAGTATTCTGAAATCAAAGGATGCTGCATAAACATCAAATAAAACGCGATAAAGCAAATGTTTGTTGATAATTAGCCAGATTTTCATTATGCCTCTATCAAATCTTATCAACGCACAACTTGTATCAAATCCTATCTTCCACATTTTCGGACATTTCTATCAAATCCTATTCTTACAAAAATCTTATACTTGTCTGTTAACATATTCTCATTAAAATTCTATAGAATCTGATTGCGGCACAGGACTTGTGCCACACGAAAACCTATATTCCAAAACCTTGGAAGACTTCAGCCAATTCTATTCATGAAGAAATATTATACTATTCTATCAAAATGTTTTTATTGCATAAGATCAAATAATTTTGATAACAGTATCTTGGTAGAAAATTATAAGATTTTTTGTGGAATAGAATTTGATAGATGTCTTTCAGGTTCTGGTAAATAGGATTTGATACATGTCTGGTGCGCATAAGATTTGTTAGAGTTTCAATAAAAACCTGTTGACATCAAATGTAAAAGAAATGATTTGAGAACGGACACAGTTGAATAAAATTTCTAATATTCTGGAATACAGGATCTGATACAACTCTTGTGCAATTAACATTCAAAAGACTTTCGATGAGAAAATGTTGATAGAAAAATGTAAGCTTTTTTGACAGAGTTAGGTGAAAACTTCCAAGTTTATGGAACATAGGATCTGTTACAAGTCTTGTGCGATTAAGAGTTAATAGACTTCCAATAAGTAAATGTTTATGAAAAAGTAAAATATTTCCCGAAAAACATATTACCAAACATTTGATAGATATTGATTGCCTTTTTAGTATGACATCATGGAACACTTCCGATAAACATGATTGATTTATCATTGATATTTATAGACTTTCTTTTAAAAGCGTTTGATAGAAATATAAAGGAAATTCTTTAAGTGCTGGATACAGAAAACGGTTTGAATAGTACTTATCCTTATTAGATCAAATCCTATCAAACTTTTTCAGCAGGGAGCGTACGACACCAAGGATGCTGGTGGAATTTTCCGAATTGTGGAGTAGTTACTATTAAATATACGCGGAAGCAGAGAGATATATGGGAATTCTCACAGTGAGAGGGACTTAGAGAACTTGCTACGAATTCGCAAAGCGAATAACTTACTCTTATCGGCTTCCGAGCAATCCATATGTATATTACGAGCTTAAGGCTATGAGTACACTTCGGGGAGGCGCTCAAAGTCAATTACCTCGAATTGGACTTCCAGTTCGCTCTCAAGTTCATTTAAGTTCGCTACGGTTCCGATGGGTTCTGGAGCGCGTGAAACCACCGATACAGAGGTGTTAATAGTTAACAGGTAACTTCGTGGTCTACTGGTTACTTTGAAATCTCATGTTTCTCCGCTTAATCCCCCTCCCCACTCCTATTTTGATCTCCTTACATCACCGGTTTTCCACTCTTCTACTTGGACTTGTCGCTTCAAGACAAAACGACTTCCGTGTGGAACGTTCCGTCCAAGTTTTACGAGGTGATCGTGAAAGTACGAGGAAAAATATAAATCTTTCTTCGAAAACACCCACACCTGTAGTTCCTCCTTGGTCGACTTTGCGATTTTAAGAGAGGAGAGTGAAAAAAGTTTCTAGAAGAGATTAGATTATTTTTTTAGTAGTCAACAGATCATGATAAAAGAGGGGTTCCTTTTCACATTTATGTGGTAGCTTACGAGGTAAGTCCGGGAAGTATCCGACCTTGTGCTTTAACTTTATACCTAGTTATGCTATTGTCAAAAACTGGTATTTACCATTCAAGGGGGACCTTTTTGAGGCGTTGCATTCCAGGATGACCTGTCCATTCATTGCAGCTTATTCAGACATTTCTGGTGATATACGGCCCTAATTAACTTTGAAAGCTCTTATAGAGTCCTGACCTGGCTACCTATGATTGTTGACTGTTTCCCAAATTAAAGTCTCCTCTAAAATAAGAACGATATAATGCGACCAAGCTGCTGTTAGCTATTCTGAAAGGTGACTCTAGGAAATGCTTCCGAAAGCGGGAGAATCACTAGATGATAGTCTAGCTAGAATTAACTCCTACTCCTAGCATACCACAGGAAGGACAATTTTTGTTATTTAGTATTCTGTCAAGATTTATGGTATCAAGGAAATTGAAGGTATGAAATCATCGATTTTTGAAATAAATGTTTTGCTATATCAGTTAGTTTAATTAGTTAACCATTATTAATTATTTATTATTCTACAAGATTACTATATCCATGGCGACAAAGTTTGAAAGCAGATTCTAAATTC
Source organism: Andricus coriarius (assembly GCA_932066315.1). Taxonomy (NCBI): domain Eukaryota; kingdom Metazoa; phylum Arthropoda; class Insecta; order Hymenoptera; family Cynipidae; genus Andricus; species Andricus coriarius. The sequence goes on along the minus strand of CAKNWT010330171.1, from coordinate 17,767 downwards.
CCCCACACACCAGTAATTACTAAAAAGCGTCACCCATCAGAAAAGCTGGTTACGGCAATTAAACAGACTTTCTAGGGAAGCGGACAGTCTAAACGAAACGGCTGGTGGTAAAAACATCCTCTAAATATCGGCATTTACGTGTGCCTGGTGGGTGGGGGGGGGGGCTTGCAGGGTGAGTTAAGCCAGTAGTGGCATTTGGGCATATATCTACGTTTTACGCTCGGCAATCTGTGGCCGCCATATATGCTCTCTCTTTCTCTAACCCTTACCCATTTCCCCCCACTCCTACCTCTCTCTTTCTCTCTCTATACTCATTCCACTTTTTCTTTTTTATATCTCTCACTTCCCTAGTTTTCTCTTTTCATCTCTCTGCGTATTCATTCTGTGCACCATAAAAAGCATCCCTCGCAAAAGTGCTGTCCGCTCTCAAGCTATCATCACGTCCCGGTTTTGTATCTTGTATTCCTTCACTCGAAATGTACTCACGTATTTTTCTTTACTATTTCGAGCGATTTCAGCCGCAATCAGGAAAAAGGGTTCTCTTTAAAAATAAAATAGTAACAAGAGGAGAGAAAGAGAAAAAGAGCCTTGACCGTGAAAGCATGCTTTTAGAACATTCAAAAGTATAAAAGTAAATAAAACTGGGTCGACAGTAAATCCACGTCGAGTTTGCACTTTAGTGTTCCATTCTTTATGCTCCAGGTGACCCAATTGTTCGAGTTATTATTTGCTTCGTATCCCTTAAAGTCCTTCTCCATTTGCATTTCTTCATACTTTTAGGTTGCAACGCCATTTTTAAATTAACCTTTCAATATGTCACTTGCAGTCTATATGATATGTAAGCGAACAAAACATAATGAATCCATTCAGGATGATACCTGAATAATTAGACAAATGCTGTTTCTTAAAAACGATAGAGTTAGAAAAAATTAAGATTGGATCCTGCAGAGAAAACCACCTAACTGGTTATCCAATATTGTCGAATTAATAAACCTTTTAGCTTGGCTTTATGCACTTTTTATAGAATATTGACCAATTTAGTACAAAATAAACGGATTATAATATATATATATATATATATATGTATATATATATTTTAAAGGTTATGAAATTTTCAAAGATAAATTTTCATAGAATAGCATTTTTTTTGAACCAAAGGTAATAGTCATATTCATCGAGTCATAAAAATGCTAAAACCATGCACAACTTATTTTTTTCAAAAAATAAATGTATAATGTTTTGTTCGCTTACTCCTTATATTACAATTTAAGACGAGGGTTTCTTCTTTACGGAAAACTGAATAATCAGGGAAAAATAGGGGAATTGTATTGGCCAGGAAAAGTGAGGGAAAAGTCAAAGATTTTGAAAAAAATTTGCGAAATTCAGGAAGTTTCTCTAAGAAGCACTTTAACTAACTGTCAAGAACAGTCAAGACTACCGCACACTTAGTTTTAGTCCTTTTTTTTCTTAAATCACTTTCAATTTAACTCAAAGGAATTTTAAAGAGCTTAAACAATTTTTAGAGGATTTTGAAAGAATTTAAAGGATTTGAAATACTTTCAGAAATTGTAAAAGATTCCAAGGAATTTGAAATAAAGTTCAATAATTTGAAGGTATTCTAAGGGATTTCAAAGATTTTAGCTGTTTTTTTAACTTCCAATACATTGTGTCAAGAGCTTTAACCATTTTTAAATGATTTCGAAATATTACAAACGATTTGAAATATTGTTGAGTATTTCAAAAGTTTCCAAGGAATTTATAATAAATTTCAATAGTGGAAAGAGATTCCAAAGGATTTAGGAGATTTTAGGGTATTTAAAAAAATTTCAGCAAATTTTCAAGAGGTTTAAAAAGTTTGAAGGGGTTAAAAATATTTCAGAGAATGTTTAAATATGTCGAAGAATTTCCAAGAGCTTAAAAAATTTACAAGGGATTAAAAAAGATTTTTAAGTATTTTGAATACTTTAGGTTATTTTAAAAGATTCCAAAGCATTTCCAAGAGATTAACATTTTTGAAAGAGATTTCCAAGGTTTTAAATGATTTTAACAGATTGAACCAAAATATTCCAAAGATTTTTTAAGAGCCATAACAAATTTTAAGGGATTTTAAAAGATTTTAAATATTTTAGGGCAGTTTTGAGATTTTCGAGAAATTTTCAAGAACTTTAAAAAGTTTTACGGGATTGAAAATTTTTTTAAGTATTTAGAATATTTTATGAAATTTTAAAAGATTCCAAATAGTTTGTTCTTTATTTCAATAATTTGAAGGGATTTTGAAGGATTTAAAATATTGTTGGGCTCTTTAAAACATTCGAAGGAATTTTAAAAAACTTTAGCAAATCTTTGGGGATCCTAAGTAATTTGCCATTTGTATCAATAACTTGAAGCAATTTCAAAGAATTTGAGTGAATTTAGGATATTTAACAAGATTGCAAGAAATTTCCAATATTTTAGGGTATATGAAAGATAAAAAGGATGAGCCTCAATCATTTTCAAACGGAAAGTTCTTGCAATAAACTTTTCTTAATTGTCTACTGCTTTTAGATGAGTTGTAAACGTTTTTAATATGTAGAGAAAAAAAATTTTTTAACCCTTTTAGAAATAAGTGAAATTTATTTCTTTGTTTAAAATATTTCAAATTACTCTTTAGGAAGTGCTATTTTACATTAAAAACTGAGCAAAAAGTATTTCAAAAGAATTATACAAATTGAAAACGGTCTGCCTTATGAAGGTTTTGTATAGCAGAAAATGGTATTTTTTATTAAGGTCATCAACGCGTTTTTGCACTAAAATTTTTTTTTGTTTATCACTTTTGGATAGTTTTAATAGTTTTAAATATTTAAAGAAACAAATCTCTCGAAATTTGTTTGACTTTAATGAAATTTTATTTTATTTTTACAAAAATCATGTATTTATTTCACCAAACAATCCTGAAGGATGGGAAGTTACTATATTAAAAAAGTATTCCAAATAATTTTCATTGAATTTCCTCTTGCAAGCGATACTGAAAAAATAAACTAAAAAAATAGTTTTAAAAAGTTGGACAAATTTTTTAATATTTTTTATATATTCAAGTACCTTTGAGATTTTATATTTTCCTTTAAACTGCCCATTAATCATCAAAAGGATGCTTTGTGGAAATAAAAATTAAATTCAAAAACTTTTTGGTTGAAGATGATTCAGGGTCACCGTACAGGGTTTCAAAATTTAAAAAATGTTTTTGTTAAAATTCATTTAGGATTCATTGTGAATTCCTGCCAATTTATCTTGTATTCTTTTAAATTCTATTGAATTTTTAGGCATTTCATCAAATTTTCTTATATTCCTTCGAATTTTTTTAAACTCATTTCAAACTTACTAAATACAATCAATTTGTTCATATTTTGGAACTCTTATGAATCATTTGCGCAATAAGGATATAAGCATGATTTTACATCAATTCCAAATTTCTAACTCATGGAATGATCTACTTCAAAATTGATTTATGTCTTCATTACAACATTTTTTGTACATGTTTTTATCCCACCATTATTCACTTTGCATCTAGATGATCTAAATTATAAAAATGATAAAAAGGGACTAACAAGTCTTTGTCGTGTTTGCACTTGAATGGTCCATTATTTACGATTCAGGTGACCCAATTATTCGAGGTATTATTTGCCTCGCAGTTAATTATACTATCCCTTAAAGTCTTTAAGCATTTGGTTCTAGATTCTCGAAGCTTTCAGGGTACCTATGCCGGTCGATAATAACTGTCGCCTAAAGCGGTTGTAGCGATTATCATCCCGATGGTTATAATCGTGCCGTTATCTAATAACCTCGGAATTCGTAGCAGCAGGGCCTGCATTCGGATGAAGCTAGTTTCGAGCTTAATGTGCAACTAAATAGCAGGAAACCCATCTGAACGCAACGTTCCTTGCAATACACAATTTCTCTTCGTGTATAATACAATTATTTCCTTGTATATTGCGTATTGTAATATTGTTCGCTAATTACCACTTCACGATTTTTGATGTATAAGGCTGACACACAGTCGCTTTTGTCACTTTTTTCAGGAAGAAGCCACTTTCTTCACTTTGATCCATCTCATTTTGGGTATTATCTAAAAAAAAAAGACAATATCGCTATGAAGTACTATGGGTGTACTTACTGTATGGGTGTATTTATTTGTGCCCATTTTATGAGGACTTTGCTTTCCCATAGGATCAAATAAATTTGCCTTTTTATAGAGGGAGGTTTTTCTCTAAAAAAAGAATGAACAGCTTAAATATTTTTCAAGCTCATGTGTCTGTCTTTCCGAATATACTATTTTCAGAAAATCAGAGAGAACATCAAAGGATCAATCAATGTGTTTAGTTATAACGAACATTTTTTTTGCTAACTGTGGTATTATATTCGAATTTAAAAAAAATGTCTCACATAAACAAGGTAACCTTTTTTTAACTTTATATAAGTAGCCAATAACTGATCACGAAATATCATTGATGGACCGTCAGTTGGTAAACCGCCGTGTGACAAAGACATGAACAATTACATTAAAAACAGTTTTGTTATATTCCCAATATTAAAAAAAACCTTCTCGTATAAACGAAATAAACAATAAAATTTAAAAAAATGATTATTAGTTATTGCTGTCATAAGAGATCATGAAAGCTTGTCCAATAGGCCAATTAATGCGGCTCGAAAACGAGAACAAATCAATCCTGTACAGTCCTGTTGTATTCCCTATATTAAAAAAGTTTTTCATGTATAAATAAGATAAACAATATATTTGAAAAATTGTGAACAGGCAAAAGTAGATCATAAGAAGACATGCAAGATACTTCTATACCCTCTAAATTTGAATCAGTGAGAAATGGGTCAATGAATAAAATCAGTAACAATTTTCGCTGATTCATCATGCTATCTTGCTCATTCAAATATATCGGATATAGAATCTTTGTATTTCGAATATAAAAAAGTTGTTTTTATAAAAACATGGTCAATTTTTTTTAAAATATCAAAACGCAACAAAAAAAACGCTTCTAATTACTCGATCTAGCTCAAAATCCTGCCAGCCCTGAAAACCAATTAAAGTTACAATTTTTTTTTAATTTCCTGGCCATTGCTCTGCTACTTTTCTAGATATGGTAATCAGAAAAAAGTACTTAAACATAAACATTTTTTTAAGATTGCATTTTCGAGTTTCTGGGGTCGAGTTGTACTTAAGTATCTCAAAACAGTAATCTATGATATGAAAATGATTTTTCATATCAGTCTTAACACTCTTTCCCGTATTCCCCTATTCCCCTTTTTCTCTTTTTTATAAGAATTCTTCTTTCTTCCCTATTGCCAAAAAACTTACCCTTTCTCTTATTTTCTTTGTTGATTGAATGCGAACTAAATTAATAAAACCCAATAAAAAAAATGAAACTATTTTGTATTTAAAGTTTATTCCTTTTAGTTGAAAAATCTACTATTACACTTTTTTCAGAATTAACTTTTTTTGATTAAAAATTTTATTATTTAGTTGCAAATTTTTTTTTCAACATTTTTTGAACATTCGTCTTTTTCAAAGAAAATTGATCTTTTATTGTAGAAAAGTCATCTTCCTTTGTTGAAAATGAACTTTTTGTTGAAAATTCAACTGACTTCTAAAAAATTCGTCCTTTTGCCTTGAAAATTCAACAGTTTGGTCGAAAAGTGCAACCGTTTTTAGTTCTAGTTGAATTCTTTTTGTTCGAAATTTTAGGGATTTGATTGTGAATTCAAGCTTCTGATTGAGAATTCAACTTTTTTGTTAAAATTTCGTCTGTTTTAACTAAAAGTGCAACTATTTGCTTCTAAATATATCTGTTTGGTTGACATTTTTTTGTTTTGTTTTATATTTAGCTATTCCATTGATAATTCATCTTTCTTGGTTGAAAATTCATCTTTTCGGGATGAAAAGTAAAATCATTTCTAAAAAATTGGACTTTTTACCTTAAAAACTCAAGTTTCATGTTAAAAAATAATCTCTCTGAAGAAAATTTATTTTTCTCGTCGAAAAATTAATCATTTGGTTTAAAATTTAGCTCTCTTAATTTAAAATTACATTTGTAGTTGAAAATTCATCCCATTAGGATTAAAAGTCCAAGGTTTTCGTAAACTTTTGACTTTTTATTGAGAAAATCATCTCTTTTTGTAGAATATTAATTTTTTTAGTTAAAAATTTAGCTTTTTGGGTCGAAAATTAAGTTTGTTTTTTGGGAAATTCATCTCTTTTCTGGTAATAATTTCATCTTTTTTTCTGTTAAAAATGCAACCATTTGGTTGCCAATCAATAATTTTGTTTAAAATGCATCATATTAGTTTGAAATTCATCTCTTTGGGTAAAATGGAACTATTTGGTTGAAAACTTGTTTTTCTTTGACTTGAAAATCAATTTTTTTTAGCTGAAAATTAAACTATTTCATTTTTTATTGGAAATTTCACTTTTTTCAATTAAAAATGCAACTGTTTGGTTAGAAATTAATCATTTGTTTTGATGTACGATTAAACCATTTTGTTACAAATTTTCTGTTTGGTTAAAAAAACATGCATTCTGTTGAAAATCTGTCTTTTGGTTTGGAAGAAAATTGATCCTATTGGTTCAAAATTCATCTAACTAATTGAAAACTCATCTTTTTTGACAGAAATTTAATCTATTTTGGTTAAAAATGCGGCTGTTTGGTTAAAAATTAATTATCTGTTTTGATATAAGATTCAATTTTTAAGTTTAATATTCGTATTTTTGGTTTGAAATATTAATAATTACGTTTTTTATCAAAAATTGATTGTTTTTTGGTTGAAAATTTGTCTACTTGGTTGTGATTTTTTTGGTAGAAAATTTATCATTTTATTTGTAAATTCTTCTTTTTTTTAATTCATGGTTTTAACTGGCTGAGAATTCATCTATTTTTCTATAAATTTGTTTATTTTAGTAGAAAATTGATCCTTTTGGTTAAAAGATCATCTTTTTGGTTAGAAATTACCCTATTTTGTTGAAATTATAATATTTCTACTTGAAAGGCTAAGAATTTAAAGCTTTCAATATTCTTTTCAATATGGTACCTACATTAATTTTATTTAAAAGAATTTAAAAGATTTTAAGAAAATTTTTAATGAAAAAAAAAAAAATCTTGGTTTTTGCTTCCAATTAAGCAATAGAATTTCATAGACTCTTATAAATGAATGATGATAAATTAAATGTGTAATGGAATAGAAATTTTTGAGTAGATAAGTGTTTTTTTACGCAAGATACATTGAATTAGGAGACTATATATTGCTTCAGAATGTTTAATTTCAGCTTTACATTAGCGGAAATTTCATATTGCATGTTTTTATCCTTTAGAAATCCTTACTGTTAAAGAGGATTTGAAGTGAAGTGGGTGGAGTCTATCGTGAAAGTGCTTCAAAAAGAGAAAGACTTCGTTACATTTCATAAATTTTCATCACTTTAAAATTTCTCGTTCTTATTATTTTGTTGGGAAAGTAAGATTTAATTAAAGGATTTGAGTAGATATTAAATATCTACCAGGATTTGAAAAAATAGCCTGATATATGATACTTTTAAAAATAGGAATATCTAGAAAAAATGTACTAGTCCTTTTTCCATACTAAAATATTTCAAACGCCCTGAAAATGTAAACCAACTAAATCTGCAGATTAAAATTCAATGCTATATAATAAAAAATCAGAGCACAGTAATCTGTTTCAAGTTTCGATTACAACTTCACAATATAATATTCAATTCCTATATTTATTATAAATCCCGTTTTCACAGCTCTCTCCAAACCTTTGCTCTATATTTGTGGTTGCAATGATTCCTCGAATACACATGTAATTTATTCACATGCAGTTCATGATTCATGGCTTCATAATATATTCATAGATCTATGAATAATATCGATAAAGTCAGCCTCATCTGGAATCTGAAATGGATGTTTCGGGAAGTAATAATTTGTAATTAATAATTTGAAACGAACAAAACCGATAATCGTAAAATTCTTCCGAAAGAGAGTTCATCTTAAATCAGGGCGGTCACTGTGACGGGAAACCGGGAAATGACCGGGAATTTTTTCGAACCGAAAAATCTGGAAAATTAACGATAATTTTTACGTGTATTGGAAATTCAACTTAATTTTTAATAAAAAACCTTAATTTTTGTAAAATAACGGTTAGTTTTAATGTCAAAAGCAGCACATAATAAAACGACCTCAACGGTAAAAGATAAATTTAAAAATATTTATCAAGTAGAAAAAGCCAATTAATTTTTTTTTATAGACTGTACACTCTTTCCCCTATTCCCCTCTTTATCTCTTTTGAATAATTCATTTTTTGCCCTTCTTCATCCGTTTTGGTGTAAAATTCAACTATTTTGGTGTACACAAAGTTTGGACACAAAATTCACCTTTTATTTGCAGAAAAGTCCTTCTTGTGTGTCAAAAAATAGCTTTTTATTTGCATGAACAGGAACTTTTTGATAAAATTTTAACTGTCTGCTAAAAAAATCGTCTTTTTGAGTAAAAAATTCACCTATTCGTTAGAAAAGGTTGCTATTTGTGGCTGCATTTTTATTTGAATATAAAGCTTTTTATTCGAAAATTTAACTATTTTGGTAAAAACTTGAATGTTTTTTTTAATTTGCGCCCTTCAATGAATTTTAATCGGTTTTGTATGAAAATTCGACCATTTCATTGAAAATTTAAATATTTGGTTCAACAATTTTTTTCCTAACTTTCAACTATTTTAAGAAAATTATATTTTTTTGCTAGAAACTTACCTTTTCAGGTTGATAATTCAACTGTCTTTTAAAAAATTCGTCTTTTTGACTCAAAAATTTATTTATTTGGCTGAAAATGCAACTATTAGATAGTGGTCACGTTTTCCATTTATGTTTGAAAATTCGACCACTGTGTTAAAAATGCAACTATTTCTTAGAAAATCCATCTATTTTGTATCAATTTCAATATGGTACTTATGTGTTAATTTAATTTAAAAGAATTTATTTATTTGTTCGAAACTCTTATAACTAAATCTATTGATATTAAAAGGTTTTCATTATATAACTTGTTCATTATTAAACGAATAAATCCAAAGTTTTTGAATTCAAATTTGTTTAAACTTTAATTTGTAAAGGTGAAAATTCAAAAGATTTCTATTTTGCTTCTTTGATTTCTAGTTTAGTTTAGATTACTCCAAATGAAAAAAATGTCAGCTTCAATTGTTTAAAATTTTTAATTCTAGTGACAGGGGAAATTTGTTTATATTGGGAAAAACTCCCGATATTACCTCTAATTTTTTCCAGTGATAAAAGTGGCCACCGTTTAAAAATGAGTAATTCTTTTGTTGTTCTCTTTGATTGGGTTTGCTCGTTATGACTCTTCCAAAATTAATTCTATTTCATTAGCGCCATATTCAGAGTTCTAATGGTATTAATTCAGCTACATAGTATCTCCGTTTCAACGATTTATGTATGTTATTCATTAATTATAATAATTCCAATTGATTCTGCTGTGAATCCCTGCTTTAAACATTTTACCAATATCGCTGTTTTGTTTCTAACAATACATATTTGTAGCTAAATCAATGATAAATATCGCTTGTTTACTTATACATTTCTTTCCGTGTGTATATCAACTTAAAAATGTTAAGATCCCTTGGATGATGGATGTAGTTGTTTAAATAAATCTCATTTTTAATATAGAAAATATGACGATTTTCTAGAAGAATCACTAAAAATTACTCAAAAAATCTCAATCAATCATCGAATAAATCGTCCGGTCTTGATGATTAAGGAGTGTTTATTCGACGGTAATAACTTCAAATAGTATATCTTGATTTTGAAAAGTTTAAATCTCTTCGATGATAGATGTGCTTAGGCTGTTATCTACGAAATCATCTAAAAAATCGTCTAGTCTTGGCAATTGAGGAGTGTTAAGTCGACAACAATAGCATTATATGGTTCATCTGGACTTCTATTGTCTAAAAAATCACTCAGGCTCTTGCCTACGACATCATACAAAAATGAAAAAATCTTCATCTTCAGCAGTTTAGATTTTTAGTTTCAATGCCCGAGAAGAACTGGGAAATGATCAGGAATGTTCTTTTATTATAAACATGGCTACCCTCCAAGTGTAAGTGATTCTTTTGCTGGTCCCTTTGATTGTTTCTGCTTATGATGACGTGATCTGATAAGTAGAGGGTGTAAAAGCGAAAGGAGTAAAAAAGCGAACTGCATCATCGTGATTTCGTATTTTCTCTTTATCGAAGTCAGAGCAAAGTGCTCAAATACAATGCCGATGATCGTTAAGCTTGTAGTTGTCGCGTAGTCGTTACCCGGTCGTAGTAACTGCTCGAATGTGCTTTCCATCGAGTCAGTTTATGGCCTCCAACGCCGATGTCCCCTCGAATTCTAACATTGTTCTCGACTCGTAGTAAACGAGCGATAACAATAAACCAACGTAGACTATATTCAACACTCGTCTCTCATCCTAAGCGGATAAAACATGATTGTATTGATTTCAACCCTAAGTCCTTCAAGCTTTGACTTCAGTCAAAAAGTAACCTCTTCCAAATTTGAGTCACTTCGGAAAATTCAAGTGATCATAGAGTCCTTTATTTTTTTCCTTAAACTGCTTCATTCCTGTTCGTAAATCCATTCGAAATCATTCCTTAATAATTAGACAAATGTTGTATCTCAAACAGACCAGAGATAGCATAATAATTGAAATAGTTCCATTTAGAGCTGACCATCTAACTGGTTATCCAATATTATGGATTTATCATTTTTTCTGACTTAATCCTCATATATTGTTTTAATATTTCCTTATAAGTTCTCATAACCTGTTATTTTC
>CAKNWT010330170.1:10777-23595 GCA_932066315.1 Andricus coriarius | reverse complement strand
TAACTACTTGCTTCACCATAAGAGCATTTTAGTTTCTTTAATTTTACGTACAAAATAATGAATATTACATTCTCATCAGAGGTTGCAGATTTGTGTAAAATTAGAACCCTCGTCCTCGTTTTTTTCAAATGTGTCGAAAACTGAACATCAAGTTCGTTAGGCAGCTATTTTGAATAAAAATTCAAAAAGTCAGATCATTTTCACAAATTTTAAGACCTGTTTTTTCGAGGTTCAAATATTTTATGTACGACTATTCGCAGTACTCGAAAAGACGAACAATTTAACTTCACAACTTTTTACACTCTCATCCAGAGAAGGTATTAGATTTGTGTAAACTTTGACCCCCCACCGTTTTTTTTCGAATATCCACTTTAGTTTGTTGGCACGATAACTTTCAAAAGAATTAACGTATTAGATTTGGCTTTAGTATACTCTTTAAATGTCCCAAAAAAAGTTTAAATTCGTTAGCCAGCCATTTTGGATAAAAATTGAAGAAGTGCGCGCATTTTGAAAATTGTTGAGGCCATTTTTTATCAAAATTTCAAAATTATAACTAGACTCTCCACCATACGACTAATCACTACTTACCTTGGAGATGATTTCGACTCACAACACAAATTTCGCGCAAAAGGTGTTAGTTGGGTGTACAATCTAAACAATGAATAATACAAACAATAAAATAGCCTCGGAATAATAATGAGAAATCAAAAATTTAATTTGACGGTCAAACTATGCAAGATAAAACAAATAATACCAAAAACGACTTAGATACTTTTTTCTCCTCTTTTCAGATAGATGGAAAAAATTTTTCTGATTGTATGATTTATTAGAAAGATACGGAAATACACGCTGAAGTGAAGGAATTTCCTACTTTATTTTAAATCAAATAAGAATTAAGTCATTTTTATCAGAAGAACATATAACATAGCATATGGTCCTTGCGAAGCGTGACAATCAAATCGCACGATGTAAGCGCGCTCAAACTTTTGGGTTTCCATTATACGATGACCAGAAACGAGCGTGGAGCGTGAGGTTTACATGATTTTCAAAACAAATATCGAGCGCGAAGCGCGAGTGTCTTGATGAGAATGTGTTCCTTAAGGTCGACAGAACATTAAGTAAATTAGTTCTTCTTTTTATGTAAAACTGACATAATTAAACCAAAAGCATGTTACAACAACAGCTATTTTATATCGCTATACCTACAATAATATTTAACAACCCTATGAAACCGAACCTAGTATATTCATCAAACTCCTTTTGAGCTGCATTCAGCTAAAACAGAAAAAAAAATTTGAAGTGAAAAATAGTCATTCCAGGCACCTTGCCAAGACTTTAGTTCATATCCTTATCCTCACTGAAACTTTGAGCTACCCCAAAAAATTACCACTAGTACATTTATCAAACCTCATCTCAGTTTCCTGCAACTATAAGAGCCACAACATTTCAAATTAAACATAATTACCCTAGACATCTACTTAAGTCTTCTGAAGGTGTTTGGGGTGATTATTTTCAATTTGCGAAAAAGATCCTATGTGAATAAATTTGACGACGCACTCGCTAAAGCGTTTATCCGAGATATTTATACAGAATTTCACAGAGTTGTGATTAGTTCAAGGGAATCCTGCCTAGATCCAGAGAATTCTCTTGAATTCAAAAGAATTTTGCTGATTTCAAGAACATTCTGCTGAATTCGAAAGGAAACACGATGATTTGACTAAATTCAAGAGAATTCTGCCAAACCTAGGAGAACTCTACTCAATTTAAGAGATTTAAACAAAGTTTGAGAGAATTTGACATATTTCAAAAGGATTCTGCTCAATATAAAAGAATCATACACAATTTAAGAGAATTCTACATAATTCAAAAGAATTTTTCTGAAATCAAAAGAATCCCGCAGAATTAGAGAGAATGTTGCTGATTTTAAGAAAATTCTGCTGAATTCAGATGAATTCTTCACAATTCAGGAGAATTCTACTAAGTTCTCAAAAATTCTGCGGAATTCGAAGAAATTTTACAGAATCCATGAGAATGTTGTCAAATTTGGTTGATTGTGGAAAATATATTTTATATTTTTGCATATCGGTGAAGAAATTATACGAACTGAACTTGTTTATGCACACACTCTAGTCGTTGGCACACGGACTGACGACCGTGTAACGTGTTTTCTGATTGGTTAAGCTTCAATTGTTTATCACTCGGTAACTACTAACTTAAGCAAAATTATTCTTAATTATTTTCGACACCATTTTTTTGGACAATTCAAAAATACAACTTTTTTTCTTAAATTGGGACACCCTGAATATTAACTTCATCAATATGAGCTTTTTGTCTTCAGAATTAGATGCAGCTGGACCTGCAGATTATTTGAAGCCCTTCACCCTTGCTGTCCAAATAGGCAGTTCCTCTTTTTTCTTGAAAAACCTCCAGAAGATACGGCATAGACCAAACGTACTACCCGCAAACTTTGGCCTGGCGCCCGTAAGAGTAGACAGGTGGATGCCCTGGAAAAAGTATCCTACTTTTGAGGAGTATAACGTTTATATACAAACTTCAGATCTTCGAACTTTTGTTGCCATAACGAGGCATGCACATAACAACGCAGATTTTCCTCAACTTTCTGGAAATCGTCCACGGAGAGCCTTTGTGCATTTAGACCAAGATCTATGGCTTGAAGCTAATTCTTTCCAATCCTTCGATGTCGATAATCCACCACAAAATCTAAATTATGACAATTCAATTTTCATAACAGTACCAACAACCCGTAAAGTCTATACTGCACAATTTACAACAATTTGCACACCAGAGCTAACACAGGGACTACCGCGACCACACTTCGGAAACGTGGAAGAATTATTGAGTCATATGGAACAAACCAATTATGAAGAATACTTTGGACCTATGCCCCGAGACTTTGGAATGTTCAGGAACATGAGGCGGTACTAATATAAATTTTTCTATTTACTTTAACCGGTGCTTTGGTGCTTCGGAACCCACCATAAGCTGTAGGTCTTCTCATGTGAGGCTAATTACCTCCCAGATTATGGGCTCCATGTCGAGGGGACTATCGTTGGGAGTCACCAGTCGAACTTAAGTAAGCACAATATTGGCAAATTCGATAATTTATTATTTTCGGCAGATTATGTATACTTATGTGATCTTTAAATGAGGAAAAAATTTAGTTGTTATAAAAATATTTAAATTCACAATAGCTAGTTTTTCGACTGGTATCGAGAATATGAATGTACCTGAATTCAGAATAATAATTTACTTCCCAGTTCACAGTAAGTTGTTCAAATAAAGTTTTTAGAACCAATTTTCACCTTGTTCACGATTTCTATTTTTCCTAAACTTGTTTAATGAATTTATCGTACCCCAAACATGCTAATGAGTGAATTCTAAAAAGTTTATTTGTTCAAGTCCTAGTGTGCGACTGAAGGATTCATAGAAGCAATACGACGTTTTGGCAGTCGTCGAGGTTATCCAAAAATTATTTACAGTGATAACGCCAAAAATTTTATAAGGACTAGTAGGGAACTGCAAATTAATTTTGGACAGGCTTTTTCTGATCCAAAATTGCTTGCTCAATTTTCTGTGGAAGGTTTCAGATGGAAGTTTATTCCTCCTACCTTACTACACTTTGGTGAGTTGTGGGAAGCTATAGTAAAAGTGTGAAACTCCATGTCAAACGTGTTATCAGGCATCATATCTTGACATTCCAGGAATTCATCGCCCTCACATGTAAAATTGAAGCATGAATAATATCCTGTCCTATTGTATCTATCAATCACGACAGAGATCAATTCGAATCTCTTACGCCGGGACATTTCTTAAATGGTGGAGCACTGCTTAATTTACCAGAAGCTTCAATTTTGGACCTTAATGAATCACACCTTAAACGCTGAAACCTAATTCAACAGACTTGAGCAATTTTGGTGTCTTTAGAGCAGCGACTATTTCAACACGTTACAATAACGTAACAACTGGAGATCTGAAACTCCTAATTTGTTACGCAGTGCGCTCGTCCTTTTAAAAAATAAGGACCTGCCACCTGACAAGTGGGATCTTGAATTTATTGAAAAATTTCATCCTGTTCAAGATGGGTTTTGTGTTCAGTGGCAGTCAAGTAATGCAAAATACATACTCCTGGAGGAAGGTGTATTCACGACTAAACTTTAGGTCACCCCAATAGTTGATCTAAGGTTTTCTTGTCCTAAGAAGTGAAGCTAGTAGTCCAGGTGTTCAAAATCCATCCTCCCCAGGAAGGTGTGTTCACAATAGAAATGTAAGATTTCTCGACCGTCTTTCGAAGGTCTCGTCGTTCTAGGCAGTAATATTGGTACTTCGGGTATTCAAAATACATCTTCATCGAGAAAATTGTATTCATAACTGAAATTTAAGACACCGTAATGCGTTTTCAAAGATCTAGTCATTCCAAGAAGTAAACCCGGTTATCTAGGTATTCGTAATACATCCTCCTCGAGGAAGTTGTGTTCATAACTGAAATTTAGAAAAGCCTGATGGGTTTTTGATGATCTACTCATTCTACGAAGTAAACCAGGTTGGCTAGCTATTCATAATACATCTTCCTAGAGAAAGTTATGTTTAAAACTGAAATTTAGGACAGCCTGATGGGTTTTCCAAGACCTAGTAATTCTTAAAAGTAAACCTGGTAATCTGGGTGTTCAAAATACATCTTCCTCGAGAAAGTGTTCAGAATACTTAAACCAAGTTTAAGATGACCTGTACGACCAGGTTTATTTCTTAAAACAACGATAGATTTGAGAAACCTTTAGGCTGTCTTAAATTTCAGTTATGAATACAACTTTCTTGAGGAAGATGTATTTTGAACCACCTAGATAGCCAGGATTACTTCTTAAAATTACTAGAGATTCGAAAATCCATCAAGGTGTATTAAATTATAGTTCTGAACACAAATTTCTCAAGAAAGATGTATTTTAAACACGAAAATCGTAAAACTTCTTAAAATCACGAGTACAAGATTTTTGTTTCAGTGCGTTATTGATCTGAAGGTTCGAAGTTGCAAACAAATATTGTAACCAGACATTTTAACTGGAAGCCATTTACTAAAGATTTGTTGCAAGGTCCTTTGTGGATCGCTAGGCCACTTCATGATTTAAAAAAATGTTTATAGTGACTTCGAATCATTCCATTAAATTAAGGAATTACCCAACAGAATAGAGGCGACTATTTTTTAAGGCATATTAATCCCATTATCTTTGTTTGAATTTTTATATATGAGAAACCAGCATTTTTCATGTTTACTAAATACAGCAAATAAGGAATAAAAATGATATTGTTAGGAAATGAGTAAGCTTTGTCATTAGATAGAATTAATAAAAGATAGTATTTCTAACAACCATTTATTTAGCCACTCTTCACTCAAATTTTTGAAGAATCAGTTTGCGCTTTTTTGCCATTGTGGCCATTCAGAAATAATGACGATCATTTCTACTTTTCTTCTTCTTCTACTCGGGAGTTTTATTCATTTCACCTGTAAGTTTAATATAATGTAATAATATATATATATATATAATATTATGTGTATGCTCTATAACATTTTTATTATACCTTAAATCGTCTAGTTTGAATTACGTTTTCATAAATTTTTCAAACATCTAAGTATTTAAGAAACATTTTTAAATTGTGAACACCATAATAATAGCTCTGTAATTTTGAACCAATATTTAAGCCCTTTACATAATAATAATTATTTGTATCTCAAATTGTACAAATGAAAACATTTTAAACTTTTAAAATATTAGGATTTAAAACTGGAAATTTTCTTGTAAAAACAAAGTGTCAGACTGCACAAAATTTTAGTTCTAAAGTATTATCAGCAAAAATAGATTTCTGTTGAAGATTTTTTTTTTGTTATGACGTATAATTGAATCATTAACAAAAACAGAATGATTTTCAAGAAAACATTTACACTTACAACTAAAGAGATAAATATTCAGAGAAAATCATCACTTTTTAACAAAAAATTAATTATTTGATATATTCAAAAATCTACATTTTCTTTTAAATATTTTAAAAACTCCTCAACCAAATACATTTTGTGTTTTTTTAGGGAATTTAGGGAATCTGCTGAAATGTTCAGGAAGCTTTTTAAATGTTCTATAACATTGATTCTTTTTAATAAAAAAAACTAAAAATGTTCCCATAAATTTTAAGATTGTTTTTTTTTTTAAATTATAATCACACATTCCAAAAACATAAAAATGTTATCTTGCAATTTTCAAAAATCTACATTTCGCTTACATTTTTTACAAATTTTCTTACATTTCAAATAATTTTTAAAATTTTCTCAAAACTCCGGAACATCTTTTAAAATGATTAGAATTTTATACTAATAATTTTAAGAGATGTTTTCAAAATAAATAAATTGTCTTAAAATCTTCCAGATTCTCTTTTGACATTTTTAGGAACGATTATAAATCTTATTTTTGAAAACGAAAAATCATTTAAAATTTACTTATGAATCTTAAGAAAATTTTTGATTCTCTTGGAATCTGTCAAAATTTTTCAAAAGCTCCTTTTTTCAAACTATTCAGAAATCTGCATTCTCTTTTGCATTTTTGTATATCTTCTCAAGAGTGATATTATTTTTGAATCTATTAAAAATATTTAAATCTTTTAATATCTTTTGAAATGATTAAAAGTTTTCCGAAAATTGTTATAAATAATTATATAAAACTTTGATAAGTTCCATTGGACGTGGAGTGTATATTATTGAAATTTCAAACTAGAAACACGAATTCTCTACCTTATATTTGAATTTTCAATGAGAAATGGATCCTTAACTATAATAAAGTGATCTAGCAGAAAAAAAAACAATTTACAACAAACGACATCCATTTTAACCAAATAAATCAATTTACAAACAAAAACAGAATAGATTAATTTTAATTTAGGAAAATTAATTTTTGAACAATAACAAAAAAGCCACACGTGGGTCTGTGAGACCCACGCTCATGTATTTCAACGCCGTGAAGTAAAAAAATATGACTTTAAGAAATATCAACAGGGAATTGAAAACTGGTAGCATCAAGGATCGCGAAAATAAAAGTAAAAAGTGATTTTCTTGATTAGTTTAAAAGTTAAAAATCTTTAAATTAGGACTTTTCCTTTAAAAACATCAAAAAATAGAGGTTATGAATTTGTAAATATTTCAAAACTGGAGATACATGAAAGCAATAACGGGAGGTTCCTCAGTGAAGACAAGATCCCCTGTAATGGAAAAAATATTTTATTTGCATCTGCTGAAAAAAGTATAATTATTTAAAGCGTCTAAATTAATCAATTTTCTACTTTCGCAAAATTGAAGGATGGAATAACCGGTCAGAAAAAACATTGTATTTAATTCTCTTTCATAGAGGAAAGCTCTTTTATTGTAATTTCTTAAAAAGCATTGCAAATTTTTGGACAATACAACTTAATTTACCGTAGAACGACTCTTCAATTGAAAAAATCATGTAATTATAGTCTACACACTACCTAAACATGCATGATATTTTTCAAACTAATTTTTATTATCTTTATATTCAGTAAAATTTGCATACAGTTCCCCTTAATTAATTTTGGATTGAGTAAAAAAAATCTACTTACCTATTCAGAAATTAATGCTAAACGCCACATCTGGGTCTGAGAGACCCCTGCACACATTCGTATCACTGCCGTTCGAAGTGTATCCCTTACCGAAGCCGCTAACTGAATATACGGCGTCACGATATTTCAAACTTTTTTCGTGAATAGTTAAATTATTTGCATCAACTAACCTAGGAGATATAATAGTAATAAGAATACCACTGGTATTCAACCCATGTGTGGCGTTCTAGGGTTGAGATGCCTTAGTTGTAAAATAAAATCACTAATTCTCATTTTTTCAACAATTTCAAACAATTTTTATTTGCGATTACGTCTTCAATATGTAATGTCACATTCTATATTAAATCCATGAATATGAAATTTTTGATTAAAAAATTAGGCGCTGATGGACCTCCAGATTATTTGAAGCCAAACACCCTTGCTGTCCAAATAGGCAGGACCTCTTTTTTCGTGAAAACGCTCCAGGAGACACTGCACAGGCTAAATGTATTACCGGTCAACTTTCGCTTGGCACCCGTAAGAATAAACTTGTTGACACCTTGGAAAAAGGAACCTACTTTTAAAGAGTATAACGTTTTTATACAACTTGAAGATCGTCGACGCTTCCTTGCCATAGCAAAGCACGCACGTAGCAATGAAGTTGTTCCTGATCCTTTTGGAACTCCTCCACAGAGAGCCATTGTGCATTTAGACCAAGATCTATGGCTTGAAGCTGAATCTTTCAAATCCTTCGATGCCAATAAACCACCACGAAATCTCAATTATGACAATGCAATTTTTATAACAATACCGAAAACCCGTAAAATCTATACTGCAGGGTTTATAAGACTTTTCAGACCAGGGCAGGAACCACAGCCATCACTGTCACCGCCGCCACAAGAGCAATCACAGTTACGCAGAAACCTAGAAGCTTTCTGGAGGACTATAAGCGGATCTAATGCGCAAGTGTATTTTTTATAGTGAGACTGGGTCGTCCTACTTCGGAGGGGAGTGGTCATAAAAGAAAAAATGACCGGGTCGTATTTCTCATAAGCTGCATTACCAGTTTGAGGGGGGGGGGGGCTGAAAACTAAGGTTGGTAACAAAGGAAGTGGCTTATAAGTAAAAATAACGTTACGAACTTGGATAACATTACAAGCGAGAAAGTCAAACTTTTAGAGTTCACAATAACTGTAATCACAAACAACGTTAACACCTCATGGTGACGAACAAAATTCTGACCGAACCGTGGTAACAAAACATAACCCCCAAAACAGAGAGAAACGAACGAGTCCGCCATGGAGTAGATTTTAATGATCGAAACAACCAAACCGCACTTTACACATAAAGATAATTTTGGCCGTCTTATCTTGACAAATTACAAGAAACTTCCTTCTCAAAAACTAAAAGCATTAACAATCGCGCAATAAAGCAGTAAAAATTCCACAAAACTTGCGAGCAACCAACCGAAGTAAGCGATTATAAGCAAAGCCTGACCAAGAGTGTCAGTTGAGCAAAATGCTATCTACCGCCAAGGTCGAACGACGCACAGGAAGCAACCCGTCACAGACATACTTATTGCTACTGCGCAACGCGACCCGCACCGGTTCGCGCCTTTAGGGAGTTTGTCCCTCAGAATTAGCGCGCTCTCCTTCATGGTGTAGGAACTTCCGTCCGCTCTTCTCCGCGTTCGGCGGCTGCTAGAAGATGTTGACTACGCTAACCAATGGACTGTTCTACTGACGCCATGTTGAATGGCAGTAATCGCGGGAGTTTTAAAGGCGGGACTCACATCCGTACTTCAAACACGTTGTACAATAGATGTTGTGCCTTCGTCCAACTATCAATAGGACGCCACATCCAGTCCGACCACCGTCGTACTTTTGAAGGTTAAATCCAGACTTCCAAGTGTGCTTCCCAATCTGTGTTTCTTATAGCCGCCAATTACGTCACTCGTCGATTTGTCATATAGCAAAAAGAAACTCCGAAATACATAAGTAAATGAAATGTACCCCGATATTGTCCCAAAAGAGTTTGACGTTTTCGCTTTAAATAAAATAGAGCTTTAGTTTAAAATTAAAAATTAGGCGAGAAAACTGACGATAAAAAAAGGAACGATCATTAAAGTAATGTCGTCATCCTGTAAAACCCTCCGGTCAGACTTCGTCATTCCACACGAGCCTTCGCGAGAAGAAGTGGCGCTGCTTACATTTAAAAAAATAACAAGCAGCAAATATGGAATTTGCATTACAGTTTAAATCACCGTTGCCTGATTAACAATTTCTTACTATTGCGAAATGATTTCAAAATTATTAACTAAGGATAATGGACTGTTATAAACTACTGAAATAAACTGGATTGGCAACAATCAACAACCAATAGTCAAGCAAATTCAAATTATGATTTAAAAATGACAAATCGAATGAATCAAACGTGTCTCTAAGTCACGTTATTACAGTCAGCATTTTTTTCGAAGTTGTGATTCATAATATAGCCTACTTCCATGGTTCTTTTTCAAATTGTCGCTTGACAGCGATCATCTAAACAAAATTAGCAATGCTTGCAAAAATGCCCTACCTAATCTATTCATACCTTCAAGTCGGTTATACTTGCAATTTTTAGTGCAGTTCTTTAATACTTTTTGTACCGACTAGATGTACGAAGGAATCCGGAAAAACACAGATTCTATTGCCCGTCGGCACTCGACGCGCAACTAAACTGGGCAGCGACGTCATTGATAATTAAAGTTAGCCACTGACCAGGAACGATGTTTTCACACGGTATAACAGACCAAACCCCTTATTTTTGATTAGATATCAACAAGCGTCGCCCTTCAAACGGCACCAACGGACCCACGTTTCTATCAAATTCGGACGAAACGAAACGGCATTGATTGACGGCATCATCGGACCAAATTTGACAAATTTAATTGACTCATCCAGACGATTCTTCGAACGGACGTAAAACACTTTCGGATCTTTAGTCAAAGGAAGACAGAACGCGAATTTAAGTGACCTAACAACGTACAGACATATAGCCATTAAAATTCAAAACTAGCAGAGATCGTTTCCTACCGTGAAGGATGTGTCGATTCTGAAAGTCAGCTTAGTGCACCCAAAATTGAAACGCCGAATCCGGCCCAGTGCAGTTCTCTACGAAGTGCGATGGTCCAGGGAAAGGTGTGGACCTAACAAGTTAATCCTATCCCAAAACAAGAAATCTAATCCTTGTCCGCTCCTTTCTTCTCTCTGGCGAATGAAGTCTGGCGGTAGCTATAAGTTAGGGCGAGTCAAATGTGAAATTACTTTGTCTTCTTGATTCATTTGGACTTTTACAATCTGTTATCTATTTCATTTTTTTTAATTTGAATAAATAAAAATCAAACTAGAGTCAGTGCGTCAGTTAGTCAAAATAAAACCCTTTTCATCATTGACATTCAACGGTATCAGGGCAGCAGAAAAAGGAAACATCTTGAATTGATAAGATGGTAGCCACGATCCCACAAAATTAAACAGATTAGTAAATTAATTTGGCAGCTTAAACTATATCTTCGAGTAAAGTTAATTTTTTTAAACTGAAAAAGCTACTTTTATATTTTTGGTTCGAAATTCACCTCGCTGGGTTGAAAGTTCTATTGTCTGGTTTAAAATTTAACTATTTTGATGAAAATTCGTTTTATGTTTGGTTGGAAATGAATTTTCGGAATTCACAATTAAACTATTCCATTTTTCGTCATAAATTTATCTTTGTTGGTTAATTATTCAACTATTTGAATACAAATCTATCGTTTTTACTTGAAAGTTCAAACTCGTCTTTTTTAGTAGGAAATGAATCTTCTTGGCTGAAAGTTCATCTTTTTGGTGGAAAACTTAACAACTTTGTTGAAAATTCAATTTTTTCAAATTATTTTTTCTATTTGAAAATTGTATTATTCCATATTCAATAAAAAATGTATGTATTTTGTTAAAAACTCGCCTTTTTGGGTAGAAAATTATTCTTGTTTGTTAAACGTTCAACTTTTTGGTTGAGAATTCAACTATCTTGTTGAAAATTGATCTTTCTTGATTGAAAATGATCTTTCTTGTTAAAAATTAACCTTTTTAGATTTAAAAGTTCACTTTTTCTAAAAGCATTTACTTTTTAGTTTAAAAACTTTACTTTTTGTTGGAAATTCATCTATCATGGTGAAAAAGTCATCTTTCTTGGTTGAAAATGAATTTTTTTGATAATAATTCAACTGTCTTAAAAAAATGTGTCTGTGTCTTTAAAATGCAACTGTTTAGTTAAAGATTCAACTTTTTTGATAAAAATCTCATTATTTTGGGAAAATTAAACTATTCTGTTAAAGTCATCATTTTTGTTCAAAAATTCAACTATTTAGTGAAAAATTCATCCTTTTGGATTAAAAATTCATTTTTGAAGATGGAAAATTTCCCCTTCTTGGATTCAAATGTATTTTTTTGTTTTGTTTTTTGTTAAAAAGTAACTTTATTGTGAAAAATTCAAATGTCATCGAAAAAGGTTGTCTTTTTGGCTTGAAAACTTTAACATTTGGTTAAATCTTCAACTATTTTATGGATAACTCATCTCTTCTACTATAAAAATCATCTATTTAGTTGTTATGTCAAGAATAACAGGGAAATTATTATCATTCTTAAAAATACTTTTTGTTGTTTAAACTTGGGTTATCATCATCAGCCACGGACTAACTCAAGTGCCGGAATAAGGTGAGGATGTTATGAATTAATTGAATGCAATGTTTGCAATGATTTGCAAAGACGTTTTAGTAGATACAAAATTAGGAGCAAATGTAGTTTGAAGTTCGTATTTTACTGCTGTTATATACAGCTGCCGCGAGCATTGAAGTTACCATTGGTCGTCTCTGTATGCTTTCTTAGAGCTAACATGTGCCACTCCATATGTTCTTAGTTGCCTGTTTTCTGATAGTCTAGAAAGTTTTTTAAAATTCAGTAGGCGCCTAATAAAACCGCCTTCTCAGGTGTTGTTGGTACCCTACTGATTTTAAAATGTTTAAGATGTCTAGTGCACCTAGCGTGCGTATTGTCTGAAGCCGAAATCACAACAGGATGAATAGATGCATGTTTTACAATCCTCCATATTGTCTTTACTTTATGGATCATACTGATCACTTGCTGCAGCATTTGGTTTGAACTAGCATATGGCCTTCAATCATCCATAAATAGAAT
>CAKNWT010330170.1:0-10677 GCA_932066315.1 Andricus coriarius | reverse complement strand
AGTCTCTGCCGCTGGAACTTCATGCAATATTTCATAAGTCAATCTAACACTATGTGTTCCATTAGTGCAGGAATACTCTTCGCAATGTAAAGAATTGGTAGAGAATGCCTTTGTGTTGTTCTACGTCTCCCAAGAGTAGTAAAGCATGGACAAAATTCCTTTCAAGATGCTGCAGTTTTCTGGCAGTTCGCTCCTTATATTAACGAGAACGCTTATGTCCAGATGTGGTTTAAGTGGATCCAAAATTTGATCTGCATCAGCCCTAGCACCTATGCCTTTAGCTTCAATCAGCACTTCGTTATCCGCACCTTCCAGAGGATTTCAAAGATAGCAGACTGATGTTCCACTTCCATGTTAGGGGTAGCTACTTTCATGGTCGAAAGTAATTCGTGACTAGATACTGTCAATTTATTATGGCAGCTAGCTGCGAGTACTCAAGTAAAAATAGTAACAATGTTCTCTTCTTACGTTTTTTGTTTGCTAAAACTCTGCTTCTGCCTCTGGTTCGATCAGGCCTCCACACGCTCTAGTGGTACTAGATCATCATGAGATTGCACAGGAACATCAACAGCATAAGAATGCTGTATTGCTTCACCGATGGCCGCTGGATCTTGCGGTGCAGCTTCCTCTAACTGATGTTCATCTACTTGTTTTCCTGACGAATCAACATGTGCAATCATCATCATTGTTTGGTATTTTAAGATAGAAAGATTATTCCTCATGTTGTTCAATTTCGTGAAAATATCTCTTACTGCAACTAGCCTATGTCAAGGGAAAAGGCCTTCCCTACATTAATATTCTAAGATACAGGAAAAAAAAATTAAAACATCAGTATCAGATCTTTTATAAATTTGTGGCATTGCAATATCGATGTTCCACCTCGAATATTCCGAATTCAGGTACTAGTGAATGCATTATTCATCTGGCGGTTCGGGATTATAAACAAAAAATAATCAGACACTTTAACTAGATGTCATTCACTTAAGATTTGGTGTAACGTCCTTTCGCGTATCGCTAGGCGATCATATAAAAGTTTAGTTGACGTAAATAAATACCTTGGTTACTTTCTAAAATTTATATTTGAATTACAGTTTGTTGATTTCTTCTTATTTGTCCTTATGATTAAGGAACTGGCTTAGCAAAATAATCTCAAATATATACAGCTTTTATTTGTCATAACTGAAGCATTTATTGCAAATTAAAGTCAAAGTCAAATTTTGTTATTATATTTGTCAGGTGCTTACTACTGTGTTTTATCGAATTCCTTCCTATTTCCGTGAGTACACAAGCATTTTTGTTTGTGGAGGTCGTAGTATGATCCAAAAGCATGTGTCAGTCTATTGACAAATTTCAAAATATTGCCTTCTTATTGTTTCAATAAAGCTGACAATGTTACAGATTCCAGTTCTTTTACTAAACATTTATTTAATTGAAAAAAAAAATTTTGGCTTAGAATAATGGATTCAAAAAAATCATTTCTTAAATTGTAGCCACCATTTAATTTGGACATATGTTTAAATGCCTTTGGACATATGTTTAAAGATGTAAAAACATTATATGAGAATTATACAAATGTCAAAAGATTTCAAAGATTTTAAACATTTTAAAAGATTTCTAAAAATACATAAGTGAATTATTATAAATTGCTCAAATAATTGCAAACTGTCTTTGACGAGAAACGTTATTCTAAAAATTCGTAAGCTACGTTAATCAATTAAGAGAATAATATTGTTTTCTTTAAACAAGATGAACAATATTTTATTGACAACACAAAAATAGGGATTTTGTTTTTTAAGGCTTCGAAATTGAAAATACTGAGATTTATTTTAAGATTGAAAATACTTTTTGAAAAAGGGTAACTTTCTTTTCTAAATATTTATTATCATGATATAGATCGTGAAAAAAGCTATCGACAACTTTTATGTCGGAAAGTGTCTGTCTGCCAAAAAAGTAAGAATCACAAATTTCAAATCAGTATTTCTTTTTATTTGTATTTTTATATATGAGAATTCATCATTTCCTGTGTTTACTACATACAGAAAATAATGAAAATGTTTAGATCCGTGATCAACAATCTTTCTCCTTCCACTTGTTATTGTCTAGGGAATAAATAAAGTTTGTCATTGAATGAAAGTAATAAAAAGTTAGTATATGTAGCAGTTTTTTTATCCAGTAATTCCACAAACGGAATTTTTCAAGAATTAGTTTGCTGTTCTTTGTCATTGCGACTATTCAGAAGAAATGAATGTTTTTCCTGCCTTTCTTCTCTTGCTATTTGAGGGTTTTCTTCATTTTATCGGTAAGTTTAGTATAACATTATAATTAATATTGATAATAAATATAATTTTTATTTTTGCAAACATTCTTATACTTAAATTCATCCAATTTAAATTGTTCATTCACAAATTTTACAACCATCTAAATGGTTTTCATTACACAATAAAGAGAATTCAAGAAACTTTTTAAAACTGGAAACAGTATCACAATATTTTTGTAATTTTGAACCAATATAAAGTTTTTAGGATTTCTGAGCTACGGGCAGAAAATCTTATAGTACCTTCATTGACAAAATATAAATATTATTAATTATTTATTTAATCTTTATACCATCATTCATTTAAATGAGACAGAAAGATATAGGGAAAATTATTTTAACTTTCGTTTTTCTTCACTGGTAGTAAATGTATCAAATATGGAAAATTTTGAAAGCCGAGATCAAAAGTTATTTAGAAATTGAAGCCTTGACAGAGATAACGTTGTATCCACAAAAATATTTTTCCGCTGGAGTTTTTTCTTTTTTATGATGTATATAGTTCATACGATATTGAGGAAACTATCTCAGATGAATCTCGAAATTTTTTTATCGTCTGCTTTAAGATTTTTTGGTTAATTTCCTGATGTATGAATACACCAAAAAATGTTGTACAAAAGTTATAAACAAATTTAATAAAAGTTAAGATATATTTGAAAAAAGATTTTTATTTTAAATCAAAAACAGTTGAATTTATCCTTAAAAGAAATTTCCAACGATGTAATTGAATCCTTGATAAATATTCAATGAAAATTGTCAATCTTTAACACAAATTTAAGTTATTCCTAAAATGTTTTGAATTCCTCAAATTTTTGTTTTAAATAAAAAATCATTTAAAACTTTTTCAGAAATCATTCGAAGAGTTTTTTAATTTTTCGGTGCCTTTCATATTATTAAAAAGCTTGGATATTTTTGTTCGAAATCTTTAAGGATCTGAATTCTGTTTTCAATTATTGAAAATATTTGTAAGCCATCTAAACCATCAAAATGTCTTTAAAAATTTTTTTCAATTAAAAAATCGCTAAAAATTTGACCAAGAATTTTAAGAAAGATATTTAAGTTACATTTGCACCTTCCAAAGACCGAAAAATGTTTTAAATTATTATCTGGAAATATTCAAAAATCCACATTTCGTTTACAGTTTTTGACAATTTTCTCACATTTTAAATCGTTTTTTGAAATTCCTTAAAACTTCTAAGCATCTTTTAAAATGGTTCAATTTTTGACTAATATTCTTACAAGACATTTTCAAAATAAAAACAATTCCTTAAAATCTTATAAATTTTCTTTTGAAATTTTTAAAAATAATTTTGAATTTTTTTTTATAAAGTGATTTGAATCTTTTTCATGAATATTAAGAAAATGTTTTAATCTCTTGAAACTTTTCAATATGTTTGAAAACCTTTTTTTTACACTATTTAAAAATTGGCATTTTTTTCAAAATGTTTATAAATCTCAATTTTGAAATTATTTTCGAATCTTTAAAAAATGTTTAAAAATGTCAATATCTTTGGAAATAAGTAAAAGTTTTCCAGAAATTTTTATAAATCTTTCACGATATAAACGGAAGAAAGATTTTTTTTTCACATGCTACACTACCATGTCTATAAACCAAAGAAGTTTTTATGACTTCAAATAACTTTTTATTTCAGTGTCTTAATAAATAATATCGGTACTTTTATCAAGTCAAAGTTTATTGCATTTTCAACCAAATAATTACAATTTTAATAAAAAAAATGAATTTTCAACAAAAGAGGTTAATTTTCAATCCCTGAAGATGAATTTTTAACCAACCAGTCGAATTTTTAGAAAAGAGAATCAACTGATACCATGAAATTGTATTTTTAATCAAATAGTTAAATTTTCAACCAACTTTCACTCTCGGTCTAAATTATTTTTTTTTGTAATAAACAAAATATCAATTTACAAGAAAATACATACATCTTCAACCAATTCGTGGAAGTTTTAAATTATGAAGATCAATTTTTATCCAAAAGTTGAATAATGAATTATCAGAAAAAAATTATTTTTCCAGAAAAAAGTTAAATCTAAAACTACATACGTTCAATCAAGCAATGGAATTCTCACCTAATAACACAGGACCACAAAATGTAAACGCTTGCAACACGGGCCAGACTAGGTGGGTCTTATATTTTCGTGGTCGCTGACTTCGAATCCGTTGTTCGGTTGGTTCCATCAGGTCAGGGTCAAGGTCAGTTCAAGGTCAAACTTACAAAATTCATAGTTAACCAATTAAGGCAAGGTACCTATAGGTTTTCGGGGTCGTTGAATTTAAATCTGTTGTCCGTTTAGTTTGATCTTGAATTGACTTTGACCCTAACCTGATGAGACCAAACAAACAACAGAGTTGAATTCTGCGACCTCAAAAATCTATAGGTGCCCTGACTTAATTGGTTAGCGATTAATTTTGTATGCTTGACCTTAAATTGACCTTGACCCTAAGCTGATGGGACCAAACGGACAACGTATTTGAATTCAACGACCTCGAAAACCTATAGGCACCGGGACTTAATTGGTTGGCGATGAATCTTGTAATATTTACCTCAAACTGACCTTGATAACGGATTCGAATTCAGCGACCCCAAAAACCTATAGGTAACCTAACTTATTTGATTAGCGATAAATTTTGTAGGTTTGAACTTAAATTGACCATGACCCCGACCTGATGGGACCAAACCGATAACGTATTTGAATTCAGCGACCCCGAAAACCTATAGGTGCCGGGACCTAATTGGTTAGCGATGAATTTGTAATTCTTGACCTTGAACTGACCTTGACAATGGATTTAAATTCAGTGACCCCAAAAACCTATAGGTAACCTGACTTATTTGGTTAGCGATGAATTTTGTAGGTTTGACCTTGAATTGACCTTGAACTTGACCTGATGGGACCTAAAGGACAACGGATTTGAATTCAGCGACCCCAGCAACTTATAGGTACCTTGACTTAATTGGTTGGTGATGAATTTTGTTAGTTTGACCTTGAACTGACCTTGATCCTGACCTGATGGGACCAAACGGACAACGGATTTGGATTCAGAGACCCCGAAAACGGATAGGTGCTGTGACCTTATTGGTTTGCAATGAATTTTGAATTCTTGACCTTGAACTGACCTTGACAACGGATTTGAATTCAGCGACTCGAAAAACCTATAGGTAACCTGACTTATTTGGTTAGCGATGAATTTTGTAGGTTTGACCTTGAATTTACCTTGACGTACCTGATGGGGCCAAAAGTACAACGGATTTGAATTCAGCGACTCCGAAAACCTATAGGTACCTTAACTTAATTGGTTGGCGATGAATTTGGTTAGTTTGACCTTGAACTGACCTTGACCCTGACCTGATGGGACCAAACCGACCACGGATTAGAATTCAGCGACCCCGAAAACATAAGACCCACCTAGTCTGGTCCATGTTGGAAGGATTAAGATTTTGTGCTCCTGTGTACTCAACCCAATAATAAAATGAATCCTCATCCCAAAATTTGATGATTTAATTTTCACCTTAAAACAACAAAATTATGAGTCATGAATGGAATATAATAGTAGACTTTTCGGCTAACCGAATTACGTCTCAGCGAAAAAGATTTTGGTTTTTTTACTGGTAATAGGAGAAAGAATGTCAAGTCTGTAATTAGATGCCTTACTTGTAAAATAAAATCACTGATTCTCATTTTTTAAAGCATTTAAAAAATTGGTATTTTCATTTATGTTCCTCATATGTAATGTCACATTCTGTATCAACTTCATAACTATCAATTTTTTCCCTGAAAAATTAGGTGCAGATGGACCTCCAGATTACTTGAAGCCGTTCACTGTTTCTGTCCAAATAGGCACTGCCTCTTTTATCGTAAAAAAAATCCAGGAGACGCCGTATGTGCCGAATGAACTACCCGCAAGCTTTGTGTTGACACCAGTGAACTGGTTGGCACCTTGGAAGTATTATTCTACTTATGAGGATTATAACGTTTTTATACAAACTTCAGATTCTCGTTCCTTCGTTGCGAAAATAAAGCACGCACAAAACCGAACAGATACAGTTCCTGATCCTGGTCAAACTCTTCCACAGAAAGCCTTTGTGCATTTGGAGAAATATCAATGGCTTGAAGCTGAATCTTTCCAATCCTTCAATCTTCTTAGTCGACTACGAATTCGTAATTATGAGAATAGAATTTTCATAACAATACCAAAAACCCGTAACATCTATACTGCGCAAGTTGCAACAATTTGCACACCAGAGTCACTACATTATACAATCCCACCACACTACAGAACGCTAGAAGAGTTCGCGAGGACTATGGACCAATCTGACACAGAGGCTTAGTCCCTGAGCCGGTACCAATCGGAATTTCAATGTACTTTTACCGAGGATCTGGTGGTTCAGAACCCACCTTAAACTGCAGGTCCGCCCAAAAGAGGCTAATTACCTCCCAGGACATCTTTAGAATTTTCTTTATTCAATTGGGAATTGACCCAAAAACTCTAACT
The DNA here is from genome assembly GCA_932066315.1 of Andricus coriarius. NCBI lineage: Eukaryota > Metazoa > Arthropoda > Insecta > Hymenoptera > Cynipidae > Andricus > Andricus coriarius. The sequence goes on along the minus strand of CAKNWT010330170.1, from coordinate 3,856 downwards.
GCAAGTTGGGATGCACCTATTTCTAGTCTAATAGCATATACAGAAGTATTTTACGGAACATGCAGGATTCTCTCTGGAAAAGCCTGATAAAAATTCGATTTAAAAATTATTATGTTTGTTAGTAAGTTCCACGAATGAGCATTATAATTAACGTATAGTTAAGGAATGACTTATTTGCCTTCTTTGTGAGTACGGTTGATCTCATCTGGGGTAATGCTTACCATCAACCTTTAATTTTAGTTGTTTGTCTTTATTTATTGGAATAAAAATTTTAGAATTGAACTGTAACTTATTTGTATAAATCAGATGATTTTTAGACAAATAAAGCACTACTACTATGATTTATCTGATAATTTTAAAAATTCATCCCGAATTCTTTTTAGTTTTATCGTATTTGTTTGAATTAATTTATATTCAGGCAGGATTTACAAGAATGCACTGTAGTGCTAACGTGAGCCTTGTTTTTCAGATAAACTATCTAGGCGTTAAAGTGGAATCTTAAACAAATAGAATAAATTTCCGATAAAGTAGTTCAACCTTCAACCAGGTAGATGATTGTTTACCTCATAATGAACCCAATAATAAAAAGGAATTTTTAATCAAAAATGTTAAGGCCGAATTCGTGTAGAGGTAAAGTTAATTATTTTTCTCGCGTTTCTTACTAGTGAAAACTATCTAGAATCAATATACCAGGTCAGGGTCAAGGTCAATTCAAACTCAAAGCAAACGGACAACGGATTTGAATTCAGTGACCCTGAAAACCTATAGGTACCCTGACGTAATTGATAAGCAATGCATTTTGTAAGTTTGACCTTGAACTGACCTTGAGCCTGACCTAATTATACAAATTATAGCCAATATCTCATTACATAATCTTAAATTAAATAATCATTTGATTTAACTGATTAAAAAAATGACAATTTAATTTTTATGTATTTTACTAATGTGAGAGAAATTATCAGCTGAAAATTAATTCATCAGTTCAAAACATGAAAAGCATGAAACTATAATTTTTATTAAAGCATTCAAATAATTTTTACTTCACATATTTTTTAATGTTTAACTTTTATTTCTAAAATTTTTGAAAGCTTGATTCCCAAGTCATCTTTTTACCTGATTCAAGAGAATGCAACTTTTAATAGAATCAGTTATTAATGAATTAATCGATTCACAACATAAAGAGCATTATGCAATTATTATCATTGCAACATTCAAATGACTTTTACTGCATACGTTTCTTTTAATTTGAAATAGCTTTTCTAAAATTTAATCAATTAATCAACTTTACGCTATTTTCAGAAGAAATTAAAATATATGTTTATGTAATTTTAAAAATTGAATTAAGATACTCATTTCACAACATCACAGGTATTAAATAAAAACACATAATTTGAATATAGGTATTTCAAACAGAAATACAATTTTAAGTGCTTGCATTTCTATGTTGATTGTAAAGCCAAAACTTACCTGTACTGAGAAAATTTATAAAAATTCATTAAACACATTTTAGCACATTGATAGCAGTAGTAAAAATACATAAATCAAAATAATTATCGGTGATCGATAAAATGAGGAATTTACATTTTTAATTTCGTAGATTTTAATTTTAAATCATGAGAATCCAGAATTTTTCATGTTTAGTGAGTACAGCAAATAAGAAAAGTGTTTAGAAGCGTGATTGACAATTTTTCTTATTCCACATGATATTGTTTAGGGGATAAATAAAGTTAGTCATTGAATAGAAGTGATGAAAATTTGTATATGTAGCATTCGTTCATTGCCTCACTACTCACACAGAATTCTGGAAGAATTAGTTCGCAGTTCTCTGTCATTGTGACGAACCAGCAGAAATGAAGATTATTCCTGCTTTTATTCTCCTTCTACTAGGCGGTTTTCTTCATTCTACTTGTAAGTTAATTATATTAATATTATTATCATTTATAACAAATATTACATGCATGCCCAGCTGAAAATTCCTACACAGGAACATCGGCGGATTCTGGTTATGTTCCTGGACATGAACCTGCACACGAACCTGTACAAGCAATTTTCACGGTTCCTGTTCAGGATTTTGGCGGAGGAAATTGTACATGATCCTGCAAAGGAACCTTTATGCAAACTAATCTTTGAATGATCATGTACAGGTTTCTCCACAGAGTCATTTGAGATGCGGGTTCATACAGGAACTTGTTCAGGATCCTATACGTGAACCTGCGTGGGGATTTAATCCGCAAGCGCTTGCTATTGGCCTGGCTCTCTCGATTGTAATGTCGATCTTCAGGGAATAAAAGAAACACAACTTCATAGCTGTAAGCGACATGGTTTGCCGCGACGTCTTTCTGTAAAGGACGCCATTCGCGTTTCTGTACAGAAACCCGCGCCTCAATTTATTTCGCAAAGGAACCTGTACAGGAACCTATACTCGATCATTCAAAAGTTCCTTTGTCGGTGCAGTTCTTTTACTGGATCATGTACTGATTCTGAAAAGGAACCTCCATGCGAGATAAATTTTGGATGAGCATGTGCAGGTTCCTTCACAGATTCATTTGAGACGTGGGTTCATGCAGGAACTTGTTCCGGATCCTATACGTGAACCTGCGTAGGGAACTAATCCGCAAGGGTTTGCTATTGGCTTGGCTCTCTCGATAGTAATGTCGATGTTCAGCGAATAAAAGAAAGGCAACTTTATAGCTGTAAGCGACATGAGTTTTCGCGAACTGTACAGGAACCTATACTCGATCATTCAAAAGTTCCTTTGTCGGTGCAGTTCCTTTACAGGATCATGTACTGATGCTATAAAGGAACCTGCATGCGAGCTGAATTTTGAATGAGCATGTACAGGTTCCTTCACAGATTCATTTGAAACGTGGGTTCATACAGGAACTTGTTCAGGATCCTATACGTGAACCTGCATGGGGAACTAATCCACGAGAGTTCGCTAGCGGCTTAGCTCTCTCGATAGTAAATTCGATCTTCAAGGGAATAAAAGAAAGGCAAGTTTATAGCTGTAGCGACATGAGTTTTCGCGACCTGTACAGGAACCTATACTTGATCATTCAAAGGTTCCTTTGTCGGTGTAGCTCATTTACAAAATCATGTATAGTTTCTTTCTCCAAATTTCTGCAGGAACGTTTAAACGAGTAACTGGGAAACAGAAATTGGAATTTTAATAATTAATAGACTAAAGAATAATACTTTAAAATATCAGTGAAGTTCATTTTTGAAACTTTAAAAATATTATGTTATGAAACTGGAAATTTTGCTTTGAAAATAAAGATAAAAAAAGATGAAAGACAATATATAAAAAATATGAATTGTTAATTTTCTCTTTATACCATCATGGTATTTTTTTAATGAGACAGAAGGATACAGGAAAAATTATTTTAACTTTTATTTTTACGAGTTGGTAGTAAATATAGGAAATACGCAAAATGTTGAAAGGTAAGATCAACAATGTTTCGCCTTCCATGCTATTTATTTTGAAGAATGAATCAAGTTTGTTGTTGAATAGACGAAATTTGCGGACAAACCATAGTTTTCCAGTTTTATGACATACATAGTTTATATGACATTGAACAAACTATCACAGATGAATCATGAGCTTTTTTCATCATCCAGGTTTCAAGATTTTTTTGGGTCAAAATCTTTTTTAATCATGAATACGACTGTGATTCAGTATGAAGGCCGTAGAGGGACCGTAAACACCTTTTCAGGTCTCAATTAAATGGTTACTTCAGTTTTGAGAATCACCAAATCCTTTCCGAAAATGTATTTCATATTGTTCAGCCAAAAAAGAAATATAATAGTTGATTCTGTATTAACTTCATAAATATAAATTTTTTGCCCTCAAAATTAG
>CAKNWT010330167.1:0-13996 GCA_932066315.1 Andricus coriarius | reverse complement strand
AGATATATAGAAGAAATATATAGATATACACATGCATTTATTTAGAAATTTGTCCTGTTGGAACTGCGGTGAGCATATTCGCGTAAATAGTAGGGGAACTAACACAGTTGCACAATGTTATACTGCTATAACTGTTTTATCGCTGCAAAACACTAACGTTGAGTTTACAGCAGAGCATGAGGTATTCCTCCTCCTGCTGCATTACTCTATTTCTCTTATCACTCACGCTTTTCCAGGATTGCGTTTATGACAGTGACAGCTACATTTTATTTTTCCTGTGGTTTTACTTTAGAATTGTAAAAAGTTTTCTTGCAATCAAAAAAAAAGGAGATGAATTTAAAAAACATGTTTAATTTCCTTAAAAATGTATGCATTTTGGATTTCTCTTCTGAAGCTTAGGATATTTAAAGGTCTAGTATTTATACAGTCAAAAGAGCAATTTTAAATTGGATGGAAAACACTTGCTATCTAGAGGGTGGCCACTGAAACTTAAACCAAAAATCCCAAGATATTTTGAAAAGAATTAAACACTCAAAACAGGAAAAATAGGGTGATTCTTTAGGAAAATAGGGTAATAATAGGGGATTTTTTAAAAAATAACATTAATGTAGGTGCCATTGCATTTTCAATAAAATAGTGAAATTTTTAACCAAAAAAGATATAATTTTCATCTGAAAACACGAATATTCGACAAAAGATTTGAGTTTTCTAGCTAAAAAGTCAAACTTTTTCGAAAACATTTGACTTTTACACCCGAAAATATGAATTTTCAACAAAAAAGTTCATTTTAGACCAAAGATAATGAATTTTTAAGCAAATATATGAATTTTCAATAAAAAAATCATTTTTAACTAAACAGTTATATGTATAAACAAAAAAATGGAACTTTCAAGCAAAAGAGATGAAGTTTTTTCAAAATAGTTGAATTTTCAACCAACGAATCTTCAGCCAAGAATATTTGCATTTTCAACCAAATAACTCAATATTTTCAGGAAAGATTTGCGAAAATTTATCAAATATTTTTCAATTTTTTGTAAACTTCTGAAAATCCTAAATATCTTTTAAACTGACTCTAAATTTTCATACCATTTACTAAAATCCTGTAAAATAAACAAATTTTCTTCCAAATTTTCCTAGATTCTTTCTCAGCACATTTGAAATCTTCAAGAAACTTTTTGAATTTTCTCAAGAATCTTAGGAAAATTATATTTGTTTAACTTTGGAAACAAACTGATAATACTTATCTTATTGTTCTCAGATTTTAGAATCTAATTTTAGCTCGAAGTTAGGTGCTCAAAAACTTCAAACAAATAAATAGTTATTCGACATTTTATTTTGTAATAAAACTGATTGCCCCCTTAAATCGAAAAACATCACGCGCGCGATTGATGATGCAGGTTAGAGTAAATAATGTAAGGTGAAATAGATTTTTATACTACGGTGAATCAATATTTTTCGAGGTCCATTTAGACCTCATCACCAGGGAATTTTAATAGGAAACTACTAATAACAATTATTAAGATACTATTTACATTTTTTGGTATATGTTTTCATCTTTAATATTTTTTCCAAACTTGTATACATGATTTTAATTGTTTACACAAGAATGCCCAGAAAGTCCCAGATAATACTTTTTCGAATAAGAGATATATTAAAAAATTCCCGGCTTTCTCCCTGTGCTTAAAATTCCAGGATAATTCGCGGTTTTCCCGGTTAGTAGCTACACTGATTATAATGTGAAAACGATGTCCAAGACTGAAATAAAATAACAATATTAATTTTCAGATTAAAAATTAATTTCTACTGATTTTCACTTTTAATTTATTCACTAAACCGTTCTACATCAGTCGTAACTTGGTAGCCCAACACGTAATCTAATATACGAATATTGCTTAACTTGTTTAGCCACAAGTGGGGTGCTCTCACAGTAACTAACAACTATTGAAACCTACTTCTAAGGGAAACTTCCCTAAATGGTAGCACTTTCAGTTTCTCGCTTGCAATTTGAAGCTAGAATATCTAGGATGTTCCAAATTTCCAAGCAGATATCAACAAAGCTGTTTTCTAGTTTTTTAACCTCATTTTATATAACGAGCACAAGCCTCTTTTTTCACTAATTTTAATAAAACACATTCTATCAGAAAAGCAACTCGATATTAAAATGTCTTTAGTCAGATTAAAGGTCATTAAAATGGCATTAGGAGTGCAGATAGCAAGTATATCATAAATTCAGAGTGGATGCTCGCCTGCTCGTGTAATCTAATTTTATTCTGCTTTATCAGTTTCATCTTCATCTCGAATGCGAATAAATGAAAAACGATAAGGTTTTATATATCGAGCTTTATAAGACCAGATCACGACCTTTGAAATCGTATTTACGTTTCCAACAAGATCTTCATCTGGAAAGCTCGTGTCATGTTCTCAGTACAAAAAGTAAAGTACTGAAAGTCGACATCGCATTGCGAGACGAGGTAGCAATCTTGTGAACGTATTAGGTTTCTTACATGAAAGAAAGTTTCTTCTCTCAAAAGCATATGGAACATAATCCTTTAAAGCTGCTTTAATTACGATTTTTAATACGTAAGTGGCCTTCCATAAATTACGTAACACATATTTTGTCAATTTTTTAACCTTGCCCTCCCTCATGTAACAAGTCGTAACAAAGTTGTTACGACCCCCCACGCCCGCTCCGCCACTCACCGCCTATGTTTATGTAATTTTTCCAAATATTTTCAGCCACCTCTTGTTAAATAAAATTGATTTACTTATTACCCAAGACACCCGAATCATCAAATAATTGGAAGATATTAAAATGAAATAAAGAATATAAAACAACATGGAACATGCAACAAAACAACTATATCTCCTCGAAAATTAAAACGCATAAAAAGCTGTGTCATCTAGTAGAAAAATATTCATCGAAAAATTAATTTTTAACATTTTTTAAATTAATAGCTCATATCTCTATTTATTCAATAATGGTTATGTTTTATTTATTTTTCAACAAAACAAACGTGACCTAAAATAACCTTAACATTCAAAAAAAGATTACGATCATAATAACGATTTAGATGATCGAAACTCTTTTATAGATCACCAAATCTAAAGGTGCATTTTGTAAATAATGCAAATCTGGATAAACTTCAGAAATATTTAATGATTTTGTTGGTAACAGTAATTGCAAAAATCTTGAATAACTTGAAATATTTGAAAATCTCTTCAAATCTTAGAAATACTTTAAAATCCCTCAATTCTTGTGAATAAATTCTTTGAAATTTTATTGAAATATTATCAAATTCTTTGAAATCCCGTGATATTACATGAAGTTTGAGGATATTCCTGGCATTTGCTTAACATTTTCGAAATGTCTTGAAACTTCCTTAGAATCCTTTAAAATACCCTAAAGAATTTCTAATTCTTTGAAATATTCTGAAATCAATGGAATCTTTTAAAATATATTGAAAATATCTTGAAATGTTTTAAATCTATGAAATACCTTAATCATTATTTTTAATAAATTCTTAGAAATTTCATTAAAATATCCAAGGTGGAAAAATTATACGTAGTGCAACCAATTAAACATAAATTTTCCGCTATGTATAATTTTCCCCCTTGGGATTACAGAATCCGTTGAAATCCCGTAAAAAAACACCCTAAAATATTGCTAAACGTTTGAAATCTCTAGAAATACATTGAAATTTTTTAAGGCTCTTGAAAATTCCTTGAAATATTATGAAATTCCTTGAAATTCCTTTTCCTAAAATTTTCGAAGTTTCTTAAAAATCCCTTGGAATCTTTTTAAATACCCTAAAATCTTTAAAATCCACTAAAATCTATTGAAATTCCTTGGGATCTTTTTAAATATCTTAAAATAGTTCAAATCTTTCAATTTTTTTTAAACTTTGGAAATGCCTTTAAATATTTGAACTCCTTTGAAATCCCTCAATCATTGTAAATAAATTCTTTAAAATTGCATTTAAATATTATAAATTCCCTTGAAATCACATGAAATCACATACAATCTTATGATATTCCTTGACATCCCTTGATATTTTTAAAGCTTTAAGAAATATTTGAAATCATGAAAAATGCATAAAAATGCCTTATTCAATAAGGTATTGAATGCATTTTTTCGAATTATGAACCTTTAAAATCCTTTTAAATTACTGAATCCAATAAACTTAAAAAATATTGAATGATTTTTTGGGTAGTGGTAATTTCAAAAATGACGAAAAAACTTGTTTTTATGGATATTTTTTAAAGAAATGATGAAAAAAAATAAAAATAACAATCCAATCATACCGATATGACGTCTTTATAACATTATATTATCACAAATTTTTATTTTAAAATGACTTAACTTATACATATTATAATTTTGGATGCATGAACATCCTTGTAAGGCTAATTTGTTAAAAATATTACGTGACAGTATCGAATTACCCCCGGCCCCCTCGACCCCCACATGTACCAATAGTTACCTTTTCCCCGGCCCCCCCCCCCCCCAAATCTGATACGTAACTTATGGTTGGCCCCTAAGGCAATTCTTAAAAAATGTAACTTCCTCTCAAATTGAATGAATTTTAAGTTCGGCACATTATATATATTTTAAGTTCATAGATACAATAAATTATCTTTTATATCAAAATCATAAAATATGGGCCAACTTTTCTATTATATCATAATATTATTATTTATGATTTTTCCAAAATATTTATTTTATTTTTTATCCTTTCGGGGGATATAAAGCAGAATCTTAGTTACTATTTAATAATAATCAAATGGTTTTGAAAACATAAAAAGTTCAATAAATATTGTCATATATAAAATTTCAGCGGTTAGTGTTTTATTACAACTTTGTTGCCAGTTGTCAGTCTAGCGCCAGACATGGGAAGCGAGGGTGGAAGGAACTCTAGTCAACAGCACCACTACCACCTGGAATTTAATTAAATTTTAAACTCTGAAAAAAGTTCTAAAAAAGCAGTACACTCAAAGCAATCAGATTGGTTCATCAGGGTTTCAAGAGTTCAAACAAAGGAAGAGTTCACAGACTGAAATCACGTAGCGAATAACTATTTAACGATACTACTTTCAACAAAAAGTAAAAATTGCTGTGTGCTGAAAAACAAGATTGTATGACATTTTTATACATGAGAGAGATAATTAAAAGATAAAGCAAATTATTTTAATTTTTGTTTTTACTGCCTCTAATGTGAAGTCTATGTCACATATTGTAATCTTTAATAATTCTGAAGGATCATTGAATAATAAATTTAGCAAATATAGGAAATTTTGAGATCTGATATCAACAATCTTTCTCCCTTCCCCTATACTTTAAAAGAATAAATCGAGCATTTTTATCGGATGGAAGTCATGAAAGCCTATCAAGTCACTGCTCACACGAAATTTGTTCAAAATCATTTTTCAGCTATCCATAATAATTATTTCAAACTCTTTTTATTTTAAGTATTCATTAACTATTCTAAGCTAAAATACAAATTAAAGTAGATCTCTTTTGAATTCGAAGCAGCTAAACTGAAAATTATAACATTCAAAATTCGTCAATTTTAATTCAAAATAATAATAAACCCAAGCGGAAAAGTTATACGTAGTGGAAAATATTATGTTTAATTTTCATTTGTTTCATACATAAAATATATAAAACAAATAAAAATGATACATTTTGACGAAACAAATGCGAACACCCACGTGCCCCTTTTGAGTCAATATTTTTTCTTAGATTTCATTTGATAAAAGCCTGAAATAAAACACAAAACTTACAGATTTAATAGGTACCGTATTGAATCCCATATAAAATGCTTAAGATTTCAAGTCGACATACGTTGCTTTTTCAATAAAATAGCTGAATTTTCAACCAAAAAAGATAAATTTATTAAAAATAATAAAGATAAAGAAAACAAATGATTGAGAGAATAAAATATATTTCTGTAAAATTTGATTGATAATGAAGTATCGGTTAAGTTCGGAAAACCTAGCCACCCTTTCCATTTTGAATTTATAATAAAAAATTTAATCTCAATTTTATTTGAATAATATAGCACCATTAAATTAGATTTAATAATAAATTAATTTAGTTAACATTTAATGGGAATTACCAAAACAATTAATTGAAGAATTTTAATTTAGTAAATAGGTAATTTACATTCAATTAATTAAGTGTACCTATTTTTTTTTTTAATTACAAAAAAGATGAAATAGGGGAAACCTCCCTACAGTGGATAATGCAACCTACAGTGGATAATGATTAATTAAAAATACCAATATATGTAAAAAATTAATTTAATTTAATCAATAGTGAAGACACCGATAGGTGTTAATAAATTAAATTGAGAGTTTATTATTTATTGTATATTTGGGCTTTGAATTAACGATTATCCACTGTGGGCTGCGTTATCCACTGTAGGGAGGTTTCCCCTACCACAAAAAACATCTGCGATGGAAAAAATCTGCCAAGACAACTACATGGTTTCGTGATATCGAAATTCGCGAAGTAATTTGGGAGAAAATATTCATAATGAAATATATTTCAAAATCAAATTTAAAATGGATAATGGGCATTATAAAACTTGTCGTAGTTGCATGTTCTAAGCAGAATGATATTAATAACGAAATACTGAGTACGGGAGATTGATGGTATAATATAATCCCGCCTAGTTTTATAATGTCTGATATCGCTTTTTTAAATTTATTTTAAAATCTTCTATATGGTACAATCCATGTAGTTGCGCTTGGAAGATTTTTTGCATCGCAGACGTTTTTCGTGGAATAATGTATCATTTATTATTGATTGGAAGCTTTCTGATTTGAATACGTTTTATTCTAAGGGCTTCAATAACCGACAATATTTGAAGAAAAAAAAACATTCAAAATCCTAACAACTTTAAAGAAGTAGCTTTAATAATTAAGTCAAACAAAAGTTAGAGACTCAAAAATTAGAAAATCTCTAAACGAAAGACAAATACAATTTTCTTTTCTTTTAAACTGAAACCACTTAAACATTTAAAAATTCTATCTAGAAGCTTTCCATCTTAACGAATTTCATTCCTAAACATTAAAATCCTGTAATTTTGTATCACAAAATGTTTCCATACCTAAAAATTAGAAAAAAAATTATTTTAAGTACTCGGAATTGAAGCCTTGACAGACATAACGTTGGATCAATATATGTAGGCGTCCGCATGAAAAGGGCCCTTATGGCCGGTTTTAATTTAGGAGTTATTCGCGTTTTCATGAGTCAGGGTTATTATTTTTGGGTTTGAGTTTAGGTAGATACAAGGAGTCTCTCGACTTCATTAATGTATTTTTTTTTACAAAATTTAGCTCAGGTGGATTTCCAGATATTCTTCTTCCAACCAAGGATAAAACCTGATGAAGTGCGCCATGCTGACGGCTATTTCACTTTTTTACATTCTCATAGCTAATGATAGAGAAAGTATTACATCAGTCCGAAATTTTACACCCAAGTTTTTTCAAGGATTTTTATGTTTCGAGACCACCTGAAGCCGAAAACAAGTTTCGGCGATGGTGTCTGCCTGTCTGGCCGTCCGTAAGCCCAATCGAAGCGGAGTTTGGTACACCTTTTTTGGATCTTAAAAAAGAGAACGAGTTTATTAACACTGTTCTGGTTCTGATTTTATCTATTGAAAATGCTATGCAAATATAAAAAATTTCAAATTTGGGTCAAACGACGCAAGATAAGAAAATAGAGTTTTTAAGAGAAACTGTAGTTTTTACAACAAAAACTTGCCTTAAAGCATTTTTTGTTGGGTTTTGTTGTTTTGGCTATATTTATAGAAAAACGTATGAAAAAAAATTGAAAATTTCAATTTTTAAACAATCAATGCGCTATGCGAATAAAGTCCAATGAACGAATTGTAGCTTTTTAAAAGGTTTTCATAAAATATATAATAAAATTTTCATACACTTTTCATATAGAATTATAAAATCTAGGTTAGAGAGTGAAACGCGAGTATACTGATGAGAAATTGAAAATGTGACGTGCCTCATAGCCTATACAGAGCTTTGAGAAATTTAATCTTTACATATAGTTACGTAGAAAATTAAGTATCAAGATTCATAGAGGAACGTCCATTAATAACGTAAGGATATTTGAAATTTTAGACCCCTACCCCAACTTATTATATGTAAGAATTAGTCAGATTTCTGAGACTCCCTCCCCCACCCCTACTTTTAAGTAACATTTTATACTTTTTATTCAATATATCAAGAGCATATCAACTATTTTCATTGTAAATAAGATTTTAAAATATTTCAAACGATATTTTAAAAGATTTGAAAAATTTCCAGTGAGTTGAAAGTATTTCAAGGGACTTCAAAACATATCAAGACATTACAAAAGTTTTAGGGTATTTCAAAAGATTCCAAAGGATTACGAGAGATTTTACAGATTTCAAGTAATCTTACAAGATTTCAAGAGTTTGAGGAAATTACCTAGTACAATTTCATAATCTCAATTTTCAAGAGATTTACAAGACTTTAAGGGACTTCAAGGACTTTAATTATATCTCAAGAGCTTTTATAATGTTGCAAGAGATACTGCAGGATTTCAAAGGAATTTGCGGAATTTTGAGAGTTCTTAAGGATTTAGGAACGATTCCTGCGGATTACAACGCATTTTAAGGGATTTCAAGGGATTTCAGGATATTTGAAAGGATTTCAAGAGATTTCGAGATAATCAAGAAAAAATCCACGGAATTTTTAAGGATTTTAAAAGAATTTCCAGATTCGCCGCAGTATTTCACCGAATTTTGAAGGATGTAAGTGGATTTAAATAGGGTTTCGATTATTTCAAGGGATTTAATAAGATTTCGTAGGATTTTAAGAAATTTTATGTATTCAAAGAGATATAAAGGGGTTTCGATGATTTTAAGGGGGTTTCAAGTATTTGAAGGAATTTCGAGTAATTTTAATGGCTTTTAAAAGAGTTTAAGAGATTTCGAAATCTTTCACGAAATTTCAAGGATTTCAACCATTTTTAAAGATTTCAAGGCATTTCCATGAATTTTAAAGGATTAGAAGGGATTTTTATTGGATTAGGAAGACTTCAGGAAGTCTCAAAAAATGTAATGGGTTTCCAGTTAATAAAGGTCTTCATCGCATTTCCAGGGATTTCACGAGATTATGTACGATATCCATGGAACTCAAAGAATTTAAAGGAATTTCAAAGAATCGCACCACAGATTTCACGAGATTTCATGAAAGATTTACAAAATGGTTAACTTCTCGATTCTACGTTTATTGGACGTTCATTATGTAAAATATTACATAATAAAAAAGAAATAAAACAAATAATAATATCAGGTGTATAATATTATAAAAAGTAATTTCAGCAGCCAAAACAGGATTCAGTTAGTACATTTTTTAAAAATATTTGGAAAGAGGAAAATTATGTAAGAAATGCTTTGGACCCCCCGTACCAAGTAAGGATTCGTAAGATTTTCTGAACCCCGTCCACCCTGGAAAAGAAGCCTTATTTAATTAATGGATGCTCCCTAGAAAATCTGTAGTGTAAAAGAGATGATGAATCAACATTATTATCTTTCAATATTATCCTATAAAGCGTAATTTAAAAAATATAGGTTCATATCCCTTATTAGCTTAAAATAAAATTCAATCTAAATATTTAGACTCTAGAAAACAAGTCCTTTTTTTGAAACATGGACTAATCTTCGTATCAAATATTTGGAATTTTATAATGTTATAAACAATTTAATGAATAAATATCGTTTTTCCAAGATTCCCACTGATTAACTTCTTGAAATCCATAATTTTCTTATAAATTGTGAGAGAAATAAAAGTTTGATTTCGATTAGTTGAAAATAGACCGTATTCAGTAACTTTTTAGGCAATTTTTATAAACAAATGCACAATTACACAACTTCTGCATAAGTGGACTCAATTTTTTTACGGAATACACTGAGAATGTTTTCCCGATGACTTGTTGGTATAATAATTTGCAAATACTCCAGAATTATTGATGACTTAAACAATTTTCATAAATTTTCAGAGTTTGGCTAATTTTCAACGAATAGGCTTAAATTTTGCAATAAACTAAAAATAGTCCTGCGGAATACTCTGATGTTAAATGATAATAGTTGAAGTTAAACAGCATGAACAATCACCTGTGAATATCCAATGGCAATGTGTCACAGCAAAGAAGCCTATTTATTAAAAAAAGTCAAACTGTGCATTTATTTATAAAATTGTTCAAATAGATAACAATTGTTGTCAATTTTCAAAGTTTCATAATAAAGAGTCATGCCAAGACATTTTTTGTACATTCTGTATAAGAAATGTAGTCTATTCATTCTGTAGTTGTGCAATGCATTGGTTTATAGAAATTGTTTAAAAAATTGAAAATTGTTGTAAATTTTTAATGTATCATAATAAAGGGACATTGGCAAGATTTTTAGTCGATTTCGTACAAAAAACTGAGTCTATTCATTCAGAAGTTGTGTAACTGTTAATTTGTTTATAACAATTACTCAAAGAGTAACCAAATGGCGTCATTTTCAGCTCATCGTGATCTAATTTTAATTTTTCTCACAATTTTTACACAAAATATGGACTTCCAGAAACCAATCAATGCGAATCCCGGAAAATGACACACAAATTTCTTAGAAATTTAATAAGCTTAAATTGAAAGAGAGTAAAAAGTTCAAGTCTAAAAAAGTGTAGACTACAAATTTTAAAATCAAAACGTCCACAGTCGAGAAATTTGAAACTTCAGGTGTTCTAATTTGTTTCTATTTCAAATGATAACGTTTAAATACGTTTAATGCAACATTTGCATAATTTACAAATAATTTCAAATATAAATGGTATCTATGAGAATTATAAATTGAAAGCCTTCCAAGCGAAAAGTTCAAATTAGACATATTCAATTTGAAAGAGATCGACATTGAATAATTGCATAAGCGTTCAAGAATAAATAATGGATGAGAAAAAGCTTATAATTTTCGATATATTATTAATTGTAAAAATTTCACACTATAATTTTAAATTTCACTAATAATAATTTCAGTCTGAGCTTTTATGCTGCGCATGAATATGAACCTTTTATCTTGGACCCGATTGTAAAGGGTTCACGTTCGGATCGGAAAACAATAATTATTTAACTAAAAATTTCGACCCTGAATTTTTTTAATTCTTTTAAATTCTAAGGGTTTAGTCCAAACCAGACCCCTTACAAATTTTTAAGGGTATGGAACTTGCTAGGTCCTATGATACTGAGGGATTCAATCCCTGATTAAACACTTTAAATTTTAAGCACATAAAATAAAAACATTCTTAACTCAAAGCCTGATAAACAAAGTGTGTAGAATTACTGAATCCACACTAAACATTTTACAACTAGAAGGATCTCAAAATAAAAAAATGTAATTGTTAAATAAACAATATAATATCATAATTTAAAATAAAACCATAAAGTATTACATGTCTTCATGACGAGTATCAATAATTCACGTTCCAGAAAACACCCCAGCATGAGGAAGGAACATATGAAAATTGAATAAAGAACTTTTTTGCCATATATTCATTTTACCTGTCACTCATATCCGTCCCAGCGGCATCATTTCTTCGCGGGAGAGCACACACAAATATTCCAATTTCAAAACAGTGCGCGAAGTAAAAAAAAGCGGGGGAAATTGAAAACACCGGCCACGTGCTTCCTCTGCTTAAAAATGGAAATTTGTCATTTTAATCGCACCAGGAAACTATTGGTACAAATTTGAGATTCTAAGGAGCAAAAAAATGTAAAATTAGCCGGGTATGAGATTTAAAGAAGGCGCAACCGGACCCGTGACAGAAGCACGGCGAGGGTGAATTCGTACATACATACGTCCGAGAGACGCGCGCGTTGCGACGACACTGGGGTTGGATCGTTGGAAGTAATCTCCCTCACCCTCGCCCCTTAACCCGCCAGTCAGACGGCGCTGCTAGGCCCTACCCTGGCTACCCTGTATACTGCCTATACACCCCCTATACTCGTACATTCAAGGATGCACGCCTGCCGAGACCGGGAGCTGTATTACAATGGGGGTTGAATTATTGCCGGGTACAGGGTAGATTTAGGACTTGCATGAATGAACGAACTAGACTAGACTCCTCGATCGTTATGGCAAGTCGTTATGCACGAATATTGACACCTAGTTTGGATTTGGACTAGATTTGTTTAGGATAAGCACAAACTTCATTCGATGTTTAGATAGGGGGTCGATTTGAAGCATTTTCTAAAGGAATTTCTATTAGGGAGGGAATAAGTTGACATCTGTTTAAGGGAGGACAGTATTTCTTTTACACAAGACAACAGGTGTCGTAAAAAAATTATAGAAAGAAGTTTTCTATAAAGAACGGGATGCATTTTTATATCTTTTATTCAAATCTATTCCATTTATATGATATGTATCTACTTTAATTGCTGCAATGGGGAATTTCGTTTACATCTGATATAGAAAAATCTCTATCCTGTTCCATTTTGTGATAGTGAAAATGGTTTATCCCATTGTATTCCAACGATATGAAGATTGTAATACCATCAGATACTATATATTGTATTATTTTATCGTTTACAAGAGAAACAATTATTTTTCATGAAAAAATATTAAGCATACAATAATGATCTACTTGTAAAATTGTATCTTTGACTAAACTTTTTTTCGTAACGTTTATAACTTTTAAATAAAAACACGATGTCAATGAATGATAGCTTTTTTTCTTTGGAAAAAAGATTCTCTATAATTTGACATCATCCAGTTTCTAAAAGCACATTTTTTAATGGCTGAAGTCATTAATAGAATTATTTTCAAAAAATGTATATATAAATAACTATACTATTCGATAGGCGCTGACTGATAGACACTTTAGACAGTTCGTATTCGATAATAATTCATTTATTTTCAAAAATTCGATGGGGTCAAGTTGTGGAGAATCTTTTCCTTAAGAGAGTAATAAGCTATCATGAATTAAAATCTTTAAAATTATAAAAATTGTTCAGAACCCGAGTCGAAATTTTGGCCCTACTTTAGCCCTGCATGATTCCATTTAAGGCCTCCTTTAGTCGTGCTTAGCCCTCCACGTCCTCTTTTGAATCCCATTGGACCTCGAGGCCCTCTTTTGATTCGCTTACGTCCTGACGAACTATGTGCTTTTATCGTATGTATATAATTTCATTATCCTATTTGATTACATATTTACTATAATTAGTTTATTTACTTAATTTGTTAATATGCATAATAAAAACAGTTGTGGTATATCAGGCAGAGCTATAAAGTTGGTTTCTCTGAAATTCGAAAAAAGTCAATACAAATTTGAAATTCGTTAATATCTTCTGTTCCGTTTTTTATCGGGAGACACTTATTGCACATTATTTATTAGCCCTATTTTGAGTATTCGAACCATAAAATGAAAATAGAAATTTGTAGTATTTTTCGGAAAATGTACAAAAAAAATTATTTTTAGCTGCACATTTGAGTAATTTCACATTTTCGTTAGAAAAAATTATACACTCAAAAAAATGTCTGGTTAAATCAACCAGAATTCTGGTTAAATATGCCCTTACTATTTTTTCTGGTTAGACGAACCAAAATTATGGTTGAATTAACCAGAATTTCAGGTTAATTTAAATGGAATTTTGGTTAATTCAACCATAATTCTGGTTAGTCTAACCAGAAAAAATAGTAAGGGCATACTTAACCAGAATTCTGGTTGATTTAACCAGACATTTTTTAGAGTGTATTATATATACATATATTCTACCAGAAACTGGTTTTGAGATTGTTAATCATTGTGAATCACAGTAATGTTCAATGATGTAGGTTCTGAAGAGTTTTTTTATGGGAATAATGAAAAAGTTCTTCTTTCAAATTATCTAAAAATTTCAACATAATTCATTTTTTATTGCATAAATAATGGCACCTTTAACTAGTCAGCATTCAAAAAGCACATACACAAG
>CAKNWT010330166.1:4150-19587 GCA_932066315.1 Andricus coriarius | reverse complement strand
TATATTTTCGTTATTATATATTCAACTGTCTTACAAAAATCCATCTTATTGACTTAAAAATTCAACTTTTTAATTGAAATTTCGTCTCTGATGCTTGATAATTCATCTTTATTGGTTGACAATTCACCTTTTTGGTTGAAAATTCAAGTATTTGCTTGAAAATGCATGTATTTTGAAAAAAATTCGTCTTTTTTTAGAAAATGTATCCTCTGGATGAAAACTTGATGCTTTTGGTTTGAAAGTCGTCTTTATTATTGACAATTCATCTCTTTTACTAGAAATTTTATCTTTTTTGGTTAAAAATACAACTGTTTGGTTAAAAATCAATAATCTGTTTTCGTTGCGGATTCAGCTATTTTTTAAATATTTGTCTTTTTGTTGAAATATTAACTATTACATTTTTCGTCGAGTATTCTTTTCTTTTATTTGTTGAAAATTGAACTACTTGATGTAAAGTCAAACTGCTTTGTTGAAAATTTAATTTATTTGTTTAAAGATTCATCATCCTAGTTGAACATTTGTTTTCTTTTTAAATAAAAATATTATGTTAAAAACCCTTTTTTTTGTTTGCAAATTAACAGTTTTAACGGAAAATTTAACTATTCAATTTTCGTTTAAAAATTTATCATTTTTATTTTATGGTTAAAAATTGATCTATTTTATTAAAAATTCTTCTTTCTTATTTTTGAAAATTAATGCTTTTGACTACTCAATTATCTGATGTCGGATAATTTTTATCCGCCTCCTGATTAAAATTATCGGTCGTCGGATAATTTTAGCTTTCATTTCTTTGCAACGGTTTTATCCAACTTCAGACAAATATCTCTGGGATTTACTGTGAATATTTTATGAGGCAATAAACGCAATTTTCTGTGTTTTAAAAAGTTTCCTCACTTTTTTACTCTCTTCATTTTTATAATACACTGACCAATAGATATAGCATTTTTCTGATTTCAAGTAAATGTAGCGATATTTTTGTAACATTAAATTCATGTATTTTGTTGAAAATTCATTTTTTCGATAGAAAATTATTCTTATTGGTCGAAAATTCATCTTTTTAATTGAAAAATCAACTAGTTGGTTGAAAATTCGTCAATTTTATCGAAAATTTAATTCTATTGCTAGAAATGTAATCTTTATTGGTTTAAAATGCAACTGTTTGCTTCAAAATTAATAATCCGTTTTCGTTGACGATTCAACTATACTGTTAAATATTCGTCTTTTGGTCGAACTTTACATTTTTCGTGGAAAATTCACCTTTTTCGTTTACAATTCAACTACTTGGTGAAGAGTTGAACTGCTTTGTTGAAAACTAGTTTATTTGGTGAAAGATTCATCATGTATTTTAGAAAGATTTCTCAATTTTCCAGAATCCCTTCATTTTTATAATACACCGACCAATAGATATAGCATTTTTCTGATTTCAAGTAAATGTAGAATAGTTATTGATTTAAAATTAAATTCGTCTTACTGCCCAGGTGATACTTTGGGCAGTAAGCCGTAAGCGCATGCAGACGACAAGTGCCACCTTGAATTCGGGGAATTAGACGAAAGAAAGGTCGACGCAGGTAGATTCATTTCCATGCCGGCATTAGGACTATTGCCCGGGCATTAGACCTATTGCCGGATTCGGCCTAATGCCTACGACATATATAAACCCCTATGCTACCCTTGTCAATTGTCTTACGTTCACGACAGTCATACTGTTCACTTCGGTCTACGTGTAACGAATAGTTTTGACAAAGTAACGGCTTCTATCCCATTGGGACCGAAGAAACCATCTGATTAAGTCGCGTACTTTTAAGTTCAAATTCAAAATAGTTAACGTGTTCGAGTCTTCAACTAAGTCCCTTCGGCTCAGACTTTCGGTCGTCGTAGAGCAACTTTCCGAATAAAGTCCGCGGTGTTAACGTTCGCGAAAGGACTCCTTATCAAATTACTTACGATTTATTCAACTTATTATCCGGTAAAACTCCGTCGGTCTTTTACGTCATAAGCGGAGATCCAACCGACAAAGCAACTAACTCTCGCCCTTTCTTGCTAGAAAGGTACACGTAAGTTTTAATTTATGTAACTATTTAACTCTGTTCTTATTCCTATGATAAAAGAATTGGTAAACTAACTATCTCACACTTATTTAAATTCTGAATTCTGACACAGTCCACGTAGGACTGATAAGTGACACACAAACCCACATTAGATAATTAGTTAGGTCTTACCAGCCTGACTTAATCAGCACTCTGGTCTCTCTCTCTTTTCCTATTTTCCACACTACCCTCGCCTTTTGCTCGGGACGTGACACAGACTAGATGAAGATATAAATTAAAATTGATTAAACTTGTAATTTATTCAGAAAAAAAGGATCTCTCTCCTCTCACTCTACTGGGATTTGAAACCCAGATCAACTGATTTCCGGTCAGATGCTCTAACCAATTGAGCTACAGAGATATCAGAGATAGATTCTATTTTTCTGATATACGCTAATTTAGCATTTTGAGTGAGAGGAGAGAGATAGTTTTTTTCTGAATAAATTTGAATTTTAATAAATTTTAATTTATATCTCCATCTAGTCTGTAGAGATGAAATAATTTGTCTTTATTAGAGGATTTAACTTTGATCGATATTTTATATTTCCATTATTCACAGTATGTTAGATTGGATTGGATTCAAATTTTAATATATGATACGTATAAAATAGATTTTGAAATGAAAAAATTAACTGAAGATAACCATGGTTGAAACAATAATGGCATAAGTCGAGAGTTTCACCAATAGGGAAGATAACAGGTTTTTTTTAAAAAGCAATTAGTTACTTCAAAATAGGTTGGTAAATTTTCAAAGTGACTTTATTGAAAAATATCAGCCTCTATTTTAGAACAAGAGATTCAATTATTTAATTGTTTTTAGTCCAAAAAACTCGAAATTTCAATATTTTTATTGTTGTCGACTTTCCTTTTTCAGGGTGTCTACTACCCAAATTCTTGTACTTTTCTGGGACAAATTATCGATCTTTAACGGGAATAGATGAATTTTAAACCAAAATTATGAATTTTTAACAAAAAAGTTTAACTTACAACCTAGTAGTAAAAAAAAAATAATTTTCAACTAAAACGTTGAATATTTAACTGGAATAGTTAAATTTTCAACCCAATAGTTGAATTTCGAACTAAAAAAGATTATGGATCTTCAACTGAAATAGTTGAATTTTTAATCAAAAAGATGAATTTCTAACTAAAATTATTGATCTTGAACTAAAATAATTGAGTTTTTAAGAAAAAAAATCTAAGTTTGAGCTAAAAAAATTAATTTCTACCAAATTGAAATAAGTTACACTTACACTTTAGAAAAAAAAATCTGCTTCCAAAAAATAGTTGCATTTTTAAAGAAAGTGATGAATTTTCAACTCAAATCAAGAAATAATCAATCAGAATATGTCAGATTTTCAGTTTTAAAAAAATAAATAAATTTCAACTAAAGAAAAATAATTTTCAACCAAAAAGAAAGTTATTTTCGGAAAAACAGTTACATTTTTAAACAAAGTGATGAATTTTCAACTAAAATAATTAATCTTAAACTGAAATAGCTGAATTTTTGATTAAAAAAGATACATTTTAAACAAAAAGTAGAATAATTCAATTTTCAGTTAAAAAGATTAACTTTCAACAACAATAAAAACTAATTTTCGACAAAACAGTTACACCAAAGAAAATCCTTATCTACAAACCGCTAGCTCATTTGTCAGCAAAAGAAATAAATTTTCAATTAAAAGGATAATTCTTTAACGACAAAAAATTCATTTTTAACAAATCTGCCTAACTTTCAACAAAATAATTAGGTTTTCATTTAAGAAAATATGAATTCTGAACGGAAAATGTAGGAATTGATATTTCAATAAAAGATATTAAAATTTTTAATCAAAAACAGTTTAACTTAACCAAAAAGAGAAAACAAACTTACTTTTACAAATTAAAAATTATTTTCATTTAATTTTATATTACAATTTAAAAAAAAATTAAGCAGGCTCGAAAAAGTTCCATAACTATAAAAATCAATATACTATTACTATTGTTGAGAGCTTTAATTAACTTATTTTTTGTGTCAGAAAAAAATCACGAATAGTACTTTTATTTATTTGTTATTCTGAAACAAAGTTTAATGGGAAAATTTAAAATGATAGCAAATGATTTCCTAAAATGTCGAAAAAGAATGTACAAGTTTTCAAGTAAAAGTTTTGAATTTTGCAAGATTACAAAATTTAAAAAAAAATCGAGTAAGTTCAGGAGATATTAAAGAGTTTGAGATTTAAAAATGTTTTCAAAGTTGAAGAAATTTAAAAAAAAATCTAAAACAAAATAAAGATTTTGAACATTTTGTTACGTCCTAGGTTGGTAATTAGGAGTACAAACACACAGTGGTCAGTGTAGATCCTGATTTATCTACAGAACAGAAATATTCTGGGCTAAGGGAACACATTCAGGGACAAATAAAAGCGCGAGGGATCCAGAAATAGAAATAAGTAATAGACATTTATTGAAGATCAATATAGCAAATGAATACGTCGGGATGAAAGAGAGCGAGAGAGAGAGAGAGATTGTAGAATTGGTAGCTCCAGGATTCGTTGATTACCTTTTGTTAGACTGAAGAGTAATCCAAATAATCCACTAGTGATGGTACAGTAGGACCTGTCGAATCGGGACTCGTCGCATCGAAAACCTCGGAGGGCTGTAGCCCCCACTCTTAGGCCTCTCCTCTAGCCATTATAGGTAGGCGCATGCGCACAGAGTCACTGCAGACGCCACCGGATGGACGTCAGTGCTGTAGGTACAAAAATGTAACGGCCTGTAACGGCCGGTCAAAAATTAAAGCCCTGAACATTAAAGATACGTGACTGCCAGGAGGTGTAGCTAAGATTTGTTTCTGCGACCTGCGTGATCGAAAGTGGAGCCCCGGTCCGTCTCGATCCGACGAGTTCTACTGTAATCCAATTTTTACACTGTTAGGCACTTCACTTAAGAACTCGTCAAACTCCGGTTAAACAATTGGAAAATGCAGTGAATGGAACTGAAATTTATTCTGCCCTTCAGGAACGAAATCAAAAACCAGGTGTACTCAAGACTTGAAGGAAACTCGTTGAACTCTCTGGTATTTGAACAAGGACCCCTGGAAATTTGGTTTCGTAGACAAGGCCAGGACTTCCAGATGAAAGATTGAAGACTGCCAGGGGTTGATTACTGGTTCTGCCGAAAATGCTCCTGCATCTGCAGATTGAAGAAGTAGATTTGGATTGAGACTTGTAGAAGTTGGACTTGAGACTGGGACTCAGACTGGGACAGAAGGTTGACGGGCCTTACGGAGAAGGGTCCGGATTTTGGTTTTAGATACACGCCGACGAGATACCAGCAGAGCTTCCGAACACCAAGACTGCTGAGAAAGGACAACTGACCAAAGGGTGCAAGATACCCCTTTTTATACTAGGGTGGTTGTAGTTGCTTCCACCCTGCTCCACGTCTGATGAGTTCATTCCTGCCAAAAATTTATTAACCCAATGGTTCCATTAACCGGAGAGTTCATTGACCTAAGAGTTCATTGACCTGAGAGTTCATTGACCCCAAAGCTCATTAAATTTAGTCATCACAGAGTTCGTTGATCCAAGGGTTGATTCTTCTTCTTAAGCCGATGAGTGTGTGTATGGTATGTCCAATGGTTTGCCATATTCCACTAATCAATGTTTTGCAGATACCACCATACATGAGTTCCATCCTTCCTTCTGGTAGCGATGAAAAGGGGGGTTGAGTACTAGCGTTTTTCCCTTGGTCCTCTTCCCTCTCTTCTTCTCTCTTTTCCTGAATCAATGCAATTTATAGCCGTTTCCTATTATCTTTGGATGGAGCCGTTTCTATGATACATAGTTTAATTTGTAAATTCCCTTTAGGTTAAATGGTTCATAATTGATTATATATATACACGGTTACGACGTAGTACGTGAGAATTTCGAAAAAAAAGTTTACATGCTTCTAAAAAATGCGGAAAGGTTTCTAGAGTATAAGAAAAATATCTTAAGATTTATGGAAATCAATTTTGAATGGGAAAACTACAACAAATTTTTAAACACTTTAAAAGATTTCCAAAATCTCAAAAAATAATCTGAAAGATTTTCAGACAAATTTTCCAATTCTGCAGATTTCTTTTAAATTTTAGGAAAAATTCGAATAATTTTAAAGTATATTTAGCAGTCTCAGAGGCTTAAAGAGATTAAAAAATAATGTGAATTTAGAACTAATTTAAGCGATAAGGCATAGTCTTTTTTTTGGTTTCAAAACGTGAGATTGTACGATTCGACCTTTTATTTCGAGGTTATCTGCTCCGCCTTTATACAATATATATAATATGCGCCTAGGGCGCACAACTGTTGGTTCTCGCGCTTCGCGCTCGATAATGTATTTAACTTGCGCTCGGTCTTTGTATTTTCTACACATTTGTGCACAGACCTTGTAAAATTAAAGGTCAAAGCGTTAACAACTGTAATTTGATGATTGTCAATTCTCTTTTGTTACATTATGTTCAACACCATTATATCTAATATATATTATATTTACTTCTGTACCTGATTCTGGTACTGTTTATTCAGATATTGGAAAATAATGTACAATTTTTATTTTTCATGAGGATATTAATATTTTCTCCTTACTTTGTATTAATTTTTATTCTCAGCTACCCTGAAAATGCGCCCAGTTTGAGCGCGCAAATCAAAAACTGTGATTCAAACCCCTCATGAACTGCAATCATAAAGTATAATTAAACATCTTTTTTTCAATTTGACTTTAAAGAGGGTTCTCAAAGCACCTACGGCCTTGACGATTACATTCTTATTGCAATACTCGCCCTTCGTGCTCAACAACTAGGTTATACAGATGATTGCTTTTGAAAAAATTTTGAGCTGTTTTTTGGATGGGCAACTTCAGTCTATTCATTTTTTTCTCACAGCTTGTGTTGTTTGTCCAAAAATTGAATTTTTTAATTTTTGATGTTGTTTTCACGAATAAAACAAAAACTACGAATCCTATCAAAAAGCAATTCATAACAAATTTGTAGATCTTTTTTAACTGCACGAATTCTATCTCTTGATCTTTTTTTATATCTTGCATAGTTTGACAGAAAAATGGAGTTTTTGACTTTTTATTATTTTTAGTGCGCTCAAAATTTGAATTTTAGATTTTTCGAAAAAATTCAAAAAGTTCTTATGATAATCTTGTATGGCTCTTAAAAAGAAACGTTTTTCTTTTCTTGACTTTTTTTATATCGTGCGTTGTTCGGCTTGAAATTTTTTTTATTTTTTTTTATTTTGAAAATGCTATAACTCTAATAATTTTGATTTCATCAAAAAATGTCATTAAGATAAATGATTTGCCTTTTTGCTTACTACTAATCACCCTACGTAGAATTTTCAAATCCTGAAAAAAGTGGTATAAAAAATTTTCAAAATGTGCTAACTTTTTGAATTTTCATCCAAACCTTCATTCCGGGACCCTCAAAAAGTTTATCAAAGGCTGACTCAATTCGACAAGTCCTTCAAAAGTTAGCGTGTCCACAAAATTTAGGTAACCATACATACAGACAGACATACAGACATACAGACAGACAGACACCGACAAAATTTTCTGATTTTCGGAATCTGTGAGTGCCGAAACGTAAAGATCCGTTAAAAACCAGAGATCGAAAATTTGGACGAATACATTACACTCTTATGAATGAGAATGTAAAAATCAAAGCAAATTTTTCCAAATTCTGCAAGATTACAGCGAGCAAATTCGGGACGACAGAATCATCTTGAAAAATTATATTACCGTCACTTTAAAGTACCCGAATTGGAAAATTTCTGAATAACAAAATTGCCGAAATATAAAAATCCCAAATTGCAAAATTCCGGACACCAAAATTGCCAATAGTTTATAATATTAATGAATTTCAAAATTCAAGAACAATAAAATTCCAGTCAGAAAATTGCCGAATTAAAAAATACCCAAACTAAAAAAGTCCCGAATTTAAACAATAAGAAAGATTGTTTTTTTTTAAATTAAAATTATTCTAATTTTACTTACCTTGATAAGGGTTCTGTGTGAGCACCGAAACGTTGGCGAATATTATCCATGCTTTTTTATTGTGATTTTCTAGTAATAAAAATAAAAAAGAAGAAAGAAATAAAAAAGAGAAGAAAGGGGATTTGGTTGGTTGCCTTCTCATCTTTCTTTCCTCTTTTTTATTTTTCTCAAAAAAAAAACGAATTTTTATTTTGTTTTTAGAAATTGCAATAGGAGCATTTTTTGTTGGTTGTCCAAATTTTATCGTTAGATTCTTGGTTTATTTTCAGGAATTTATACATTGACTTGAGTGTTGGACGTTAAGCGGGATTTTGAATTTGATTTTAATCCAATTTAAGATTCTTAAATTTTGATTTATTATTGTCATTTTAAATGCAACCAATTACTCAAAAAAACTTTACAAATTAAAAAAAAACTGTGCGGCAGTAGGGCCACACGGCAGAAGTGAAATTTTGATAGATTACCTTTGAAATTTTTCTTTAGAGGGGGTGGGGGGGGGGTAGGATTCAGGACCTTACCCTTTCAGATATTTTATAACTCATCAATTTTTAAATGGAAATTTCATCATTCGCGAATTTTCAAATTAGGTAATATTAAAAAATGTTGGCAATTTTATTATTTGTGAATTTTCAAATTCAGACATATCATTTTTCGGGAATTTTCAGCCGTCCTTTTGAAAGGTTTTAAGAGAATGAAAAAAGGTTTTTAAGATTCCTAGGTAAATTAAAAATGATTTTTTGTTTAAATTAATTTTAAGAGAATATTCGAAATGATTTCAAAGTGTTTCAAATAATTTCCTAACGTTTCGAAAAAGAATGTAGAAGAGTTTTTATGACACATGCATGATTAATCCCTAGGGACTGAAAAGTGACGTCAGTGGTGAATAATGAAAATTATACGCCTATGAGCTCACATTTTACGATTATCAGCCCATACGCCGTAAAAACTGTCAGGAAAATTTGGTTGCAGATAACAGAATTTTGCGGTTATTTATGGAAAGTTACCATTTATAACTGATCAAATTACCGTAAATTGTAGAAAATTTCCGTAAATTTATAGACATATTTTTATTCAGTTTTTGGTAATTTGTCTTAAGTTACCATAAATTACCTGTAAAATTACCATAAATTACCGACATTTTAAATACATTTCCGGAAATTTATGGAAATTTTTAAAAATAAATTTTAGTTAATTTATGGTAAATTACTACATTTACCTGGAAAATTACAATAAATAAACGTAAATTTTCATCAATTTCCCCAAAAGAAACATTTTTAAGTTGAATTTAATTTCGGGAAATGTCTTAAATCATCGATTTGTTATAAAAATATCGTATGCCCCAAGGGGGAGATAATATACTACTAAAGCAACATTTTTCAATCTTTGCAAAATTACAACGTTTTAGAAAAAGTGTGAGTAAATATAAGAAATATTTATGAGTTTTAAACTTGGAAATGGAACTTTTAAATATTTTTAATAAATTAAACATTTTTTTTAAACCTTCGAAAAAAAAAGAAAATTTCTTAAGATTTATGGTAAAATTGATAATGATTTCTTTTTGTTGAAAAACTGATTTTAAGATAATATTTTAAAAGATTTAAAAACATTTCAAAAGATTTTCAAAATTTTCAGAAATGAATCCGGCAGATTTGGAGTCCATTTTTTGAGTTATCTAGAGTTTTTGAAAATTTTTGGAAAAATTCGAATCATTTTGAAAAAGATGTTTAAAAATTTTATAAAAGATTTAAAAAGAATTTTATTTAAAAAAATTTTAAGGCAATTTTTCAAATATGTTTAAAAGGCTTAGAAGTTTTTAAAGATTGAAAAATAGTTTTAAAAAATTTGTTAAAGATGTAGATTTTCAAAGAAAATATAAAACTTCTTTTAAGATTCCTGGGAGTATTGAAATGATGTTTTACTTTAAAACATAATTTTTAGAGAATGTTCCAAAATAATAAAAAATATTTCCAAAATTGTCAAAAAAGAATTGTTGAAATCCCTCTTTTTAGACATAAAATGATTTTTTAACCAGAAAAAATATACTATGGGTATTCTAATCAAACTGTTATACTTTTTGCTCTCCAAAAATAAAATAAAAAAAATAAATAAAAAAAAACAGTGAGATTCAAAATAATAAGGTTGTATTTTTGTAGACATTTTGCCAATCGTGACAATCGATCACCAATAATTATTTCACATGTATTTTTACTGTTACTTTCAATAACAGCTCTAACCATCCAGATCTATTTGAGACATAAAAGATATGAAATAATTAAGTAAAATGAATTATATTTTTCACTGAATTTCCATTCTGCTTAATACGTAAAATATATGTCTTTAATTTTTATAAATGTATTTATTTATATTGATTGATTGAATGTGTCAGTGTACGAAGTGAAATACTTGCCAGTAATTTTTTTAGATTTCTCATCCAATCACAGGTGTTCTGCTTTATCAGTAGGCGCGCTCTATTTCAGCCGATAATATATTGTACTAATGGACAATGTTCCACAAGATGAATATCAAAATTATCTCAGTTGCTTGTGCGGTGCCACGGCAATGCTAAATTATGAAGTACAATTTATGTATTTTGAGTTCTATCCACTATCTTATCATAAGTAAAATGTATTTTTACTCACCCGCAAATGTCATTGTAAAATTATTAAAAAATCAAATTCTCTTAAAATTTTAATTAAAATAGTGTTGCATAACAAAAGTTTATTTATATTAAAAGTACCAGTATTATAATTAAATAATTTTTTAAATATATTTGTAATGTTTTAAAATGACTTCCTGAATTCAATTTCGAAATTATATGCAAATATGTTTTCATTTATTTATGGAATTTGTTAAAAAGCTTACTAACACTTTAAATTTGGATAAAAATATACTTAAAGTAAAAATTATTTGAATTTTTCAAGGAAAATAATTCTTAAATGCTTTTCATGCTTTGAACTGATTGATGAATTATCAGCTAATTAGTTTTGTTCACAATATTAAAATACCTCTATTGCACTTGTATAACTTTTTAAAGGGTTTGTAATGTTGTAACAAGAGAATATGAATTCAATTTTTAAAATCTTATCGTCGGTCTAAAGTTATAATATGCCAGTCCCGCAACTGTCAAACTGAGAAAATGAGGTTCAAAGTTTAACCATGTGTGACCTCCGCAAGGAAAGGGATCTGATGCGGAAAAAATCGATGTTTAATTTTTTGCTCCCATTCAAAGCCTCAACATTTGTACAGGCCAGTTTTCTTAGTTTCTTGGCGCAATCATTTGTAAGAGAAATAATAATGAATTTCACACTTGTGTCTTTTAAGTAGTCAAAATGGCTTAATGGACAATTTGAAATTTTCATAAATAATTTTGAAAATGTTTCAAACGAAATAAGTTCAAATAGGACAGACCCAAAATTGAACGATTCTAAACTTCCTTCAAAAGTAGTCAATGTTCGATTTGAACGCTTTAATTTAAAAATATAGAATTGTATATTTGATTTTTTTTTGACTGTGTAGGTTTTAATTTAGTTTTCCAAGCAATACATTTTTACAAAGTTGTAACGAGGGGAGTAGTTCCGAAATGATTCAGCTTAGAAATATAAGAAATATCATTTATTGAACAGCTTTATTTCTACAATCTCCCGCATTTACTTGCACCTCTATATGCTATTGTGTTTCAGTGCAACCTGACCGGAAAAACCCACTTGTGGGGAAAACCCCCAGGAGGAGCGAAATCTCTTACAAACTATTTGACTCATCAGAGCTTCAATCCACACCAGACATTTATACCTATGACAGACCATATTATTCATGCTAATTATTTTGAAGATTTCAACCAAATATTTAATGATGGGTCTGCTACTGCACCTCTTCTGTAAGAAGAAATTTAAAATTTAATTATTCCGATCATCAATAGGTACGTAATTAAAAATTACTAAGTAAATTATTCTACACTATAGTGGTGCATAATATGTATCTTGCATTTTTCCATTACACCCCAAAATTTGGTATTGTTCCAAAACAATTGTATCTTCATTATTTAGAAAAAGTTAAATATTAACACGTGGTTTTCTGTATGAGATATTTTATATTTAGTTAACCTGGGATGAAAACTGCGAGTATTTTTCAGAACCCCAATGTAATCTGCATTTTAAAAATTTGGACAATTTGCGCACATATCTGTAAAATCCTTATTTTAGATTGTATTTTAGTTTTTACTTTACCTTCATCGGGAATCAGATCCTTTTCGATCCACATACGACTCATGTATGTTACAAAATGCTCCCATTGACTACTTTGCACATTCTGCCTATAAGCTTGTGTACGACGAAACAAAACATAACCCTCTTCTGGTCCAGTTTCCTGACCTGATTGTGTAAAAAAATATAGTCATTATTCAAGTTAAAGAATTAAAAGCAATTATTAGTTGAGAACTGCCAGGCACTTGGCTGCGTGTAAAATGGTTAATTGTGACACAGTTGCGGAAAACACTGCATACTCAGGAAAACAATTGTCGCTGTAGGCAAAGTTCTCTAATGTTTTTTAAAATTATATTTTAGATTTCAAATTACCGAAGTTATGATCTTCTACTGAAACCAGCGAACCTTGGATAAAGCATTCCCCAACTTGTTCAAAATGAGCACCGTTTCGACGAAAAAGTAAATCCCAAGGCATATATTCGACTTGCGGTATTAGATAGTCTCCTGTAGAAAAATATAGTCACTATTTATTTTAACCAAACAAAATTTCTTCACTCTGAACTACTAAATTGTACTTAGTTGTGAGTCTACTAATAATGTAACAAGAAATGAAAATTTGATCTTTTTTTCTGAATCCCAAAAATGTTTTCTTATTTCAAAAAAATTATGTACAGTAAAATGATTTCATGGAATCCATACCGGTTGTCTTATGTTAAAGTATTTGTAGCCCCATGCCCATCGTGATTAAAAAAATTATACAGATTTACAATTGGTATTTCTGTAAATACCACATATTAAAAAGTACACAATTCTAATATTTTCGCAACGAAAAAAAAATATATATATTTTTTCACTTTAATTGCATCAATCCGTGATAGTTAAACAATTAT
The DNA here is from genome assembly GCA_932066315.1 of Andricus coriarius. NCBI lineage: Eukaryota > Metazoa > Arthropoda > Insecta > Hymenoptera > Cynipidae > Andricus > Andricus coriarius. The sequence goes on along the minus strand of CAKNWT010330166.1, from coordinate 6,399 downwards.
TTACATTTGTAAAAGATACAAATTGAAATAATTATGATTCATGCTTTATAAATTGCATAAGTCTGCAAGTATGAATAACAATTCTAAATGAAGTGCTCAAGATTAACTAATTTATTAATTCTTAATGCAAATTCTTGAACTTTGAGCAATTATATATTAAAAACGTCACAATCAGACAATTTCAATGTTAATCTCCAATATTTGTACAATTTTTAGTATTCGAGTAACTAAATTTACACTACATAATTAGACAGTTTCAAATTTCGAAGTTTGTAATTGAAAATTAAATAACTTACTATACCAATCGCAAGTTGAACAATTGTATTTATGAATTGTAAATTTAAATTGTGTCTACTTTCAAAGAACGTTTGGTATCGTTCAATTTTAGATCTGTCCTATAGTTCAAAGCTTTGAAATTGAAGTAACTTCGGTTTAAAAAAATCAGAACTCTTCAAATTTGCAAATGAGCCGTTTTTATTACTTAAAAGCCACTAGTGTGGATAACTGTTCTGGTTCTGGCCTGGCCCAGACCAGACCGTCTGGTTTACATTCTTGACGCTGGACAGATCGACTGACTTGGGCCTGGCCCAAAGTTCAACGTTTTTTCTGGCTAGCCCCAGGCCAGACCGTCTCGTCAGCCGCTATCTATAGAATAAAAAAAGAAGTATTGTTTTAATAGTATGACTATCTTATTTTCTATCATTTAAAACACCCTGTAACTTTTTTGAAATATGTCCTAAAACACTTTCTGCCCGAACTTAAAACCTTTTTTGTTCCTGGCTCGCGCTGATAAATCCAGACCTGGGCCAGACCTGTAACCAGACTGCCAGCATATTTTTCCATACAAGGGTGCTCGAGGGATACATTTTCTCAAATTTAAATAATGATAAAAAATACAATTTTCGATTTAAAAAAAAGTGAGTTTAGGTTGATGCAACTGCGCATGCGCAAATGGGCCTACGTGAAAATTCACAGTTAGGCCCTAATAGCATCCTAGCAAAACATGCGATTATTAACAAATCATTTCTTCAAATTACGTATCCGAATTTTTTCGATTTTTCGAGCCAAGTATCCCATTTTCGAAAATTTGTGTGTTAGGTCCTAATGGATTGGTTAAGTTTCATTCTTGAACCCTGAAAGCTTCAAAATGAAGACCAACAATTGAAATCCATGAATACAATTCAAAATACTCTCCCTTTCTATAATGAAATTAATCATTTCTGAAATTTTGTTCAGATAATATGGATTTTATTAAAATCTTTCAAAATTTTCAAAATTTGTTTAATACAACTTTCCCTGGAAGATTTTCTAACTTTTTCAAATTTGAAATGAAATTTACTAAGTCGTGAAAACTATTTGTACCTTTTTTTAACAAACAACATAAATTCCATTTACAAATAATCACGCCAGGCAGCTTGTTATGAAAGTTTTACGAAGTGACGAAAAATAGCATAAATCAATATTTGTTTTTTTATCAAAGAATAATGTTTTTTGTACTCAAATTACGGCATTCGTTATATACGTTTATTTTACATGTAACTAGTCTGTAATTGAATGGAGGGTTGGGATTTTTTCAACTTTTTTTAAATTCTTGCAGTAACCGGATGACCTATTAAAAGTTAGGAATTTGGTCTGGTGGTTACTGAACTATCACGTGAGAAGTATAAAATTAAGTTCCAAGTTTTAAGGAATTTTGTACTTTAACTTCAAATTTTGGCAGGACCTAGGAAAATTAATCCCTTAATCAGATATTATACAAAGGTGATACGTAGTACGCCACATTTCATTTGAGCCGGTTAAAATTAAAAAATCTTTACGGGTTCATGAAATAGTAATTTTTTATACGAGCATGCGAAAATCCTAAACATCGCTTTTGTTAAATATTAAATCCGCGTTCATAGCTTCAAATGATGACTTTTTCAGGCTCCTCATGTGGGATAATCGCTAAAGAGATTGATCAGGAACCTGGGTCAAAGCGGTGTTGCGGAACGAACGTGTTATTTAAATAAATAATGTTTTAGGCCAGCAGGCCTAAATTTGAGAACCGCGGATGTAAGCGATTTAGTCACGTAATTTCCCAGGTTGAATTTCAAAGCGAAACTCAAGTGGAAAATTTTACGCCTAAATCTTAAACATCCGTGTATACTCGACGAGCTTGCTTTCCTCCCATTTGAGTGAGTCATAACGATACCTCCTGTCTCTCTCTCTCTCTCTCTCTCTCTCTCTCTCTCTCTCTCGCTCCTACACAG
>CAKNWT010330165.1:0-17887 GCA_932066315.1 Andricus coriarius | reverse complement strand
TGAATCTGCCTACAAAATTTGAATAGCCAACCACCCGCCAATCGTATATGTTGCTTTTTGAGCTCCATGGCGGTCCTTCAATATATCACCAGGCTTAGGATCGATCCCCATTGGTCCCCCTGATCCCGTAAGAAAAATATAGTAATTAATTATTTTAGAGATGCAAAAAGATCACTAACGAGAACTATATAGAGAAAGATGCCTAAGAAGGGTCCCCTGCATATTTTTGTATGAACATATTATATTCATCAAAATGGTACGTGTATTCGCGGTCACTTGGTCAACATTCTTCTAGGTAGTTATAAAATGTTTTTTTTATGCAAGTAAATTAACTAAAGAAGAAAGTGAACATTCTTCCAGCAATTTATCATTTTACATTTTACAACACTCGTTTCATGATTTGCTTTATTTAACGCTTAATTTACGTTCTATTATATATTTTGCAAATATGATGCATTATTTAGGTACAATTTGTGGAAAAAATGGAAGGCATCTGAGGCATCTCTCCCGTGCTGAATTTTACTAAATTGTAAGTCTACTAGTAATACAGAAAAAAAATCAAGAAATTTCGGAAACTTATGAATTTGTTCGTTTTCCAGAAAAAGAAATTCCACATTTTCAGAAAAATAATAACAATATTCAAGAATTTAAAAAAAAAATAATTTTTACGCAATAACTTTTAATGTTGACCAACCCTCTTCCAACTCCCTTCTATTGCGCGTAGATAATGCCCAAAAATGAATAAAAGCAATCTTATGTCAAATTCATGCTAAAGACGGTATTTTTTAATTTTTCTTCTAAGATGAATGATTTTAATTTGATCAGTGATCAGTTTTCCAATCTTCTAAAACTAATTTCAAATTGTTTAAACACTTGTTATTTGTTTAAACAATACTTCTGCCCTGTCAATCGTGAAAAGTTATTATTCTTCGGGATAACTAATACAGTTGATGTATATCAAGAGTAATAATTCTTTTTCAACAATTTACATTTGTTTGCACAATTTTTTTCTTTTGTAAATCTTGAAAAGTTACTACTTTGTGGAATTAATAATGCATCTAATCAATGTTTAGAATTCATATTTGAACATTTAAGAATCAGTCACTTGCGCCTTTCCACAGAAAAGGTGGAGAAACTTTTTTTTTCGAATCTATGTCGCTTATTATATAAGATGGTTTAAATAATGGTTAAATATGTTTAAAAAAATATGTTTTTTACATTCTTCAACTGTATAATTTATTCAATGAAACAGTAAATTCTCACGATTTGCTAGAGGTAAAATACCCTTTAGACAATTCAAGATTTGTCAAAAAGTACACTACTTGAAAACTTTTCACTTATCGAATAAAAATAATTCATTTTAAAAAAATTTAAAGAAGGTACTGTCTTTAGCATGAATTTTACATTAAACTGCTAACTTTGATATTTTCGGGGTATTTTCCAGGCATAATGCAAGGGGTTTGGATGATGCAAAGGGTGGGGAAGGGTGAAAATTAAATGTTTTTGGGTGGAAATTATTCCTTGCACATTCCTTAAGACGCCATTGATTTAAGAAAAGTTAATGAAAACTAATTATTTTTCCCCTTTTTTTCGGAAACCAAGTTTTCTTCATAAAAAAAAAATTTTAATTTTAAAAGCTTGGGGGAGCGGGTTAACTTTAAAGATTTAAGAAATAGGGAATTGATTTTTCCGGAAAAGGCACAAGTTGTGAACGATCGATCACCAAAAACCAAAAGTCGAATTTTTGTAACACGTTACCGTTAATATTAATATGTGCTTCTATAGATCTGCTGTCCAAATGTATAACCTAGTAAGCAACTAAGCATACTTCACTTGAAGAAAAAGCTATTTCATAAATCATCCTAGTGGTGGATTCAAAAAAGGTCTTTGGATGGGGACATTTCAATTTTATACTCCAACTCCAATTTAAAAGAAAGAAAACCATGATTCGAATTTTGAATTATTAAAAACTATATAATTAAGGAAAAACTGTTCCTTTCGGATAGTATTCTCTAATCTATGTTTCAGATTGTGTTCCAGTTTTTGACTTACAAATAGTAGATACTGGTGTTTCGTAAATTTTCTGGAAATGGACGATTCCAACCAACTTATCATCATGATGCAACGTATCACCATTTTCAAGAATAGAAGCCGGCCTTGGCCGCAGGCCTATATTTGCATCTGCAAGAAAAATATAATTGACAATTATTTGAAAATCACAAAAATTCGTTAATATATAAATGCAAAATTGTACTTAATTACGAGTCTACTAAGTCTCCAAAGACTTTAAGGATTTTAAACATTACAATAAACTTAAGATCTAGAAGATATTAGAGTATTTAACAAAATTCGCAGAATTTCCAAAAGATTTCAAACATGGTAAGGGATTTTTAAAGGCTATCCACAAATTTCAAAGATTTTAAGAAGCTTTAGGTAATTTCAAAGAATTTCTAGAGAACTTTCGAGAATAAATAATATCATGAAATAAAATTTTAAGGGATTTTAAAAGATTATAAAGGATTTACAAATGTTGACAAGTTTTGCAGAAATTTCACTTGATTTTATGGGAGATGTATATTTCATATCTTCCAAGAATTATGAACACCTCGAGTTAATAGTGAACAAATTTTATGACACTTTTTTGCTACTATTTTTAGAATTTTATGCTACTATTGATACTATTTTTAATTTCTTAAATTATTCCGAGGCCTGAAGTAATTGTTCATGCAATTAAATTTGGGATTTCTTTTCTGGATCCCAACAAGGCCTTTAGGCCTAATTCTCTAAGAAATGTTTTGGATTATATTTTAGTTGTTACATTACCAGGAGCGATCTTTGTCTTGCGGAATCCAAACATTGGACTTGATTCTGTAAGAAGAAATATAGAGATATTTTATTACGAATAAAGATTAGGATTAGAATAAAGGTTAAACTCTAATTATCTTTGTTGCTTTCGTCTGAACAAAAAAGTATCTATTCTAATAATTAGCAATTTAGCGTACCTAGACTCGTATTTATTTTTTATACGAATTCATCGGAACCATGTAAATTGTTTTTATGTTTATTTAGTTTTTTTTTATTTATCTGTGACTTAAAATACATGTGATAACAAAATTATTAAAAATAATAATAAAAATGATTCATATGTTTCCAATGAATTAGTTTTGAAAATACCTAATTATTTTGGTACACTCAAAAGCCTTCATTAGTAGACAAAAATCTGCCCGCCACGTGGGCACATTCTCATCGCGCGCTGCTTTGATCTTGAAACAGAAGTATTTTCATTGTCTTGCTTTTAAATTACATTTTTTGTATTGTTAATGTTATTTTTCACGATTAAAACGAAAACTACGCCTCTTTTACAAAATGATTATTAATAAATGTGTCGTTCTTTTTGGATTAGTAACTTTTGTCTATTAATTTTTTCTCGTAGCTTGTGTCGTTTGTCGAAAAATTTAATTAGTTTGACTACAAAGTTGAATTTTTAATTTTATATTATTTTTTTTATTTATTTATTTTTTTCATTAAAACCAGAACCGTGGTCAGAAAATTTGAATATTTTATTTTTGAAGAAAATTCAATAGGTTGTTATGATAATCTTGTAGGGTTTTCGAAATGTTTGGTAAAGCACAATTCAATCCGTTTAGTCTGTCAAAATTATCTGGTGTACAGACGGCAAAGACTACAGACACCATTGAAAAATCGTTTTTTTTTGTATTATGATGATAATCTAAAATGTAAATTATGTGAAAAAATGTCTCTCAAAATTTTTTTTTACAGTATTACACAGTACATCTGATTCTATCATCAATCGCGAATTTAAAAAAAAAATCCTTCAAGTATCTGCATGAATTTGCATATTTCAATAATTTATGTTAAAGGTAATAAAAATTGTGAGATGAAAAAATAAAGCACAGTACGAATAGTAGAAAATTTACAAATAGATTTTAAATTTAAAACTGGGTTTATAAAACACAGTTTCCGTTTTACAAATTACAAAGTTTTACAAATTTTTTCTACAAATAGATGTTGTTTTTAATTGGAGAATTAGTTTCATAAATAATTTTTTGTTTCTTTTATGTGTCCTTTTTTTTACCACCCCGATGAATTTCCCATCTGGACATACAATATTTTAATATATTATTGATTTGATATTATACCATATTCTACTTACCAACAGAATGAAGAAATAACAGAAAAATGAAGGGCAGAGTAAAAATAAAAAGCCTCATTTTGCTTGTGACAGAGCTCTTGCTTTAATAATTTTTTTCTGGGTTTCACTAAAAAGAAGTTAGATGTTTCAATTGCATATATAGACTAGCCATTATCTTATTATTGACAAAAACGTTATCTCCATTCATGTGATGGAATGGAGTTAAAAAATAAATTGTGGCGTAAGGTGAGATTTATTTCTATACAATTAGCAGACTTTATTTACTTTCCTTGAAAACGTTATCTGTGTATAACTTGGCAATCCATTCATTAGGTTTCTCTAATTTTAAAACCTGAGTTGATTGAAATATCTTGAGAAAAATATGTTTATCATAAATCTTTCGCAAAAAAATATGAATATGAATTCTTTTGTAAAAAGAGCTTTACTTGTCACAGTATTTTATTTATTCATTCCAACTAACATTTTATAACATTGCTAAGAAGTATACTTTGGCTTAAGTAATTTATTGTATATTTCGGCAAGGGACAAATAAATTATTCTTAATTTTCAGGCTCGCAAGGTAAACATTCAATACATGAAGATTTGAATGTAAAATTTAATATCGGAGAATATTTTTTGTCACGAGCTGAAAGCAATTAAATGAATGAGATCTGAAAATCTTGATTAAGAGATACATACAAAAATCTGACAAGGAACCCACGTGAAAAAATTTTATGGAAAGCGGTCTACGGAAAATCCATGAAAAAATTCTTGTGTTGCTTATTATTATATCTCTACGTGATTCAGATAATATTATCTGACAAAACCTCTTATTTCCGAGGGGGAAAAGCGACTCCGTAAAAATTTACCCCACACCCCATCGCCTGAGGGCGGGAGGGAGTTCACTTTAAAATTTTTAATGAAAACCCATATTTTTTATTGCAGCTTCAGACTCTGCATTATAACATACAAAAATTTTACTAAAAAAAAAAATTTCGATGTGTGCCAGATGGCTATGCTGTTACGTTGTAGCAATTATTTTATACATGTCTATTTTAATATTCAGCTATTATGTGAACCATGTCTCGGGAAAAACCCAAAGTAGAGTAATTTCCGATCCTACGCTCTTTATGGAGGTAATGCCAAAATATAAACGCATAAACCTACTGTTTCCTTCATGACAGTCGTTTTACCTTAAACTGTTTGGTTCCGAACTTTCGGAATTTATATTGACCATTGATGCTCCTTTATTGATTTAATCTTCTCTCTTCAAGCATGAGCACATTCTCTAACCGTCTAGACTACCACGTTGTCTCGAACGGGCCCTAAAGTTTATTACTCCTAGCCTAATTGCTGAATCCCTGAGTCCCTTCTTGGCAAACCTTTAACATCCTCACTATCCCTTCCTCTCAGAGAAACCCTTGTCTCCACCCTCTAACGTGAACCAATAGGGTCAAACTTCGTTCCCACTAAGTTTTTCCGAATTTTTCCCTACATCGACTTCTCTGTACTTCGATCATAGTATTATTTCATTTCCAACAACCGAACTCTCAACATCGCCTAGAAGAGATAGTTCCGACAAAATGCCTCGTTTTTCAAATACTTTCTTTCACGCTCAAACAGATGCATCTGCAAAAAATGACATTGTTGACTATCCAAGGAACGCGCTTCCAATGTAAAGGTAAAAAAGACGTGTTGATTGTTTTCAAGAGACCTATACAATTGTAATCAATTTAATATTTAACACTTCCTCCATCCACCTGGGTATGGGATCAAATTGGAGTAGAAAAATGAGGACGCTCGATTTTTTTTTTTTAAACGGAAGCTTCTCATATTGACTCCAGGACAACGACGTGGACGTAATAGTTGTGTGTTCCCATTAAGGTGCTTTTTCTGGTGAATCCCCTTGCCTCTCACCATCGAGGTGCTTGTTTTAGATGAATATTTTACATTAATTGCTCAAAATGGTGTCCTTTCTCTTCAATTCACTTGATGATCCGCGCTTGAAAAGTTTGCGCACAACTGCGGAGTGTGTCTGGTGTTATTTGGTTACCATAAGCAGTCCCGATTGGCTGCTTCATGTTCTCCCGAGTTCTTGGTACTTCTTGATAAACTAGATTCTTCAAATAACCCCACAAAAAGAAATCCGGAGACACAATGTCTGGCTATCAGGCAGGCCAATTTACCGGACATATTCTACCGATGTAGTGACTGTTGAATTTGCGATTCAGTACTTCACGCGCGGTTGTCAAATAATGCGCTCGACAACCGTCATGTTGAAAGCACATGTTCTGTCGCACTTCCATGCATAGTGCTTCAAGCAATGTTGGAAGTTAATTTTCGAAAAAGTTACGATATTTGTAACAGTTTAAATTACCATCAGTAAAATATTGACCGATAAGTTGTTCTACAATTACTCGACATCAAACGTTCATGGACGAAGGACGCTAACGTTCAACTTCGCGCACTAGTGTGTGTTTCCCTCGTGAAAAGAAATACCAATTGATTACCACTTTAATACCAGTTTTAAACAACGTTTGGTCTTTTTCTGGTATGTACCCTTCAGCCCATACCCATACCTCTCTCTGGAATAAGGATAGCTGACTAGGACGAAAGGTCTGTGGTCTTCTGGGGACCAGAAAACGTCAGTTAAGGATCACTTTCAGACAGGCCTATACGTGCCTATACTGTAGTCTTAATCGATTACCCGTACCGTGGTGCGTGAAAGACGTCTCGTCTGAGAACAATACTCGAAAAAAGAAATTCGGGTTCCCTTGTATCTGCTGAAGCGCTCATTGACAAAACGTCACTTTGTTCTGAAAATTATTGTTACAAGGTTTGCGATGCAGTGAAATATACAAGGGGTGATATTTACTAAGTTTTAATACCTTCCAAACAATGGTTAGAGACATTCAAGAATCACGGATTAATTGTCAAGTACTAAATGGGGATCATGAGCGGTTGCGGCTAATATCGCGATTTCATTACTAACTCCAGTAATAGTTTTTCGACGATTCCTTTTCTTCGCTTGTTCACTTTCGTCAGTCTTGAATTTGTTGATAACCAGCGACACTGCAAATATGTCACAGTCGAATTTGTGATAAGGCTTCGGTTATTTATATTCCAGAAAACAATGAAAGTGAAATATGGCTTTAATTATGATAACATTGGCTAGTTCAGGCCATAGAGGTTTTTGAAAAATTTGAAATCTCGAAATTTGGGAATAACTGTGAAAAAAATATATGACGGCATTTTTTTCGATTTCTTTTTTTAAGCTTATAAAGGCTGTAAACATTTGAAAAACATATATTTTTAAAAAGCTTGCATCCTGACCTAGCGACATGCCTGCTGAACAACTTACAAAAAATGACCCGACATTCCAAACATTTCTAGTCAAAGTCTTATTCAAACTTTTTTAAAACAGAACTTTTGGGAAAACGCGCCTAAACATTAATAATGGAATAGAACATAATTAGAAAAACTTATGATATAATCGGCAATGCCAGGGCACATTTTCGATAACTTATAGATTGGAAATATGTAAAAAAATAGATTTTTTGAAACCTTGAAACTAGAAGACCCCCTTAAAGGATAATAATCTAAATCTGCAATAAAGAGGATAGGTTCCCATTTGAAATTTTTAAGTTACTCCCCTCGAAAATAAAGTTTATATCACTTACATTTTTTTCGCTGAATACGTATTTCTTGAGGTATTGCGATGTTTCAAGATAAAAAAACACCCTGTCTTTGATTGAATATTATTAAAGAAAAAAATATTTCTAGACCCGGTCAACGATACGATTCTGACACCTCTATCCAACAATAAATAATCGTTTCTGGTATTGTTTCTGGGTATGGCAGAATACTCAATTCTCGGTAATTATAATTCACGAGATGATTTATCATTAGTATGCTTACAATTAAAATCAGTTTATTGAGTAAATAATAGTTGAAACTATAATTATTTTACAAAAATCACAAAAGCACAATGAAACACTCTTTAGAAATTGCAAAAAATTACAGTTACTCTAAATGGCTACCTCAAATTTAAATCACCTTAATATCTCTATTAGAACTGAAGATAATATTAATTTATATTCATGATAAACATAAATTTTGATATTCTGAAAAATCCCAAAGCAATTGGTTGAAAAATGTTTTAGATACCTTCATCAATTTTTTTAGATTTCAGTATTATTTTTTCAAAAAAAAGTTATGCTCCAAAGTTTACTGTTGTTAAACCCTGTCAAATTTACTTACTTTTTATGATAAGAGGTCTGCAGGCCATACAAAATTTGATGCCACATAGGTTTCGGGCTTACCAATGTACAACACTTTGACCTTCAAAATGATCATTCATTCATTGCGCTACCATTTTTACTTAACTTACTTTTTCAGCGTCATAATCAGAGGACTCGAATTTTTCTCGACGAAAGTGAAAGTGTGTGTAGCCTCGGCTTATTTCCTGGATGACGTTAAGGAGCTCCCACCTCCTAGAGAAGTAAAGGCTCTAATACAGCTCTGCCAGGAGAAAAGGATTCCTTTTCTGTTTAGCTGAGACGGAAACATGAGTGAGGTTTTCGATTTAACACTATGCTCGGAATAATTGAAGGGAGTCTAGAAGGTCTCCGACAAGGAGTCTTTTTCGAACCATAAATACATCTTGCTCCAATTAAGGCTAGGAAAACCAGTGATTTTAAAGATCAGAAACCCCAGGAACACACTTTGGGACTCATGCGAAGAGGAAATCAAAGGCAGGCTGGTGGAATTCCCTACAAACTGCGGTACAATAGATGAGTAAGAGCACGCTGTGGATTCTCTTCCTATGGAAAACGTGAGAAATAGAAAAGTTCACTCAAAAATGCAATTATGTGACAGTTGCAACTTTATTAAACCAAGTCATCACAAGTTTTTTTGGGTATTTTGTATTCAAATAGAGGAGAAATTTACTTAACTACTAAATAACATAATAGAATAAAGTTTACTTGAAGCATTGACAGAGATAACATTGTCCTATGGCGTGGGCGGTGCTTCCTCATTATGTCAACCTCTTGATCTCCATTTGATTCTGTAAGAAAAAATATCAAGTTTACTATTTTAAATATAATAAAATGTCTCATCTTGAACTACTCAATAGCTTAAACTATATAAGTGGACCCTTTGATGGTGCCCCAAAAACTACCCCATGCAAGTGCAATATGGATATTTCGAAGCATTGTCCTAAATTATTACTTTTTTCTTATTTTTTGCATAGATCCTTATCAAGAAATAAATTACAAGGCTTTATATATTTTGGAATATTGTACGTTTTTCTATTTTTTAACAAGTAACGTCATTTTAGCCTCAATATCACTTTTTCAAGACACTTAATATTTTTAAAACAATTTTCATTCTTATGAAAAATTTAATCACTTGCGATATCGCGAATGAATGGTATTTTCTAAATGCCTTGGTCTAATTTATGAATGTATGAAGTGAATTATTTCAATTTAGTTGTATATATATTGTTTATAACATTTATAATTGTTTAATTAAGTTTCAATCAGTTTCATTACTTTCTACTAATTCTTAGATTGTTTAACCTATTGCTAATTATTGAAAAAATATTCGCTTGTTTAAAAAAATGATTATCTCATAATATTGCATATTAATCAATTTGAACACCTATGTATTGACAATTGTTAACAAATTTTTAAATAAATAAGAACAATAAAAAATAAACAATATGCTCAGAAATAGGAATTCACGTTTATGCATTAGGCCATAACATTCAGAAAATATAATTAATTCGTGATATGACAAGATAACAGATTGTTTAAACAAATAGAAGTTTTCAAAGAAATATTTAGTATCCTGTGAAATAAAATATTTAGACTAAAATGTTGATTCTGGTTAATAAAGTAGGTAAAAAAGTTGCAATAAAATTGTATGTCCAACAAAAGCTGGGTCCTCTTTAGAGGTTCTTGTAGCACTATTTGGATTACAACAATATTTTGACAGAAATATTTGTGAGACCTTTTTTACTACACTTTTTATGTATAATAGTGTGCACATAATGAAAATTTTTAAATAAAAAAATAATCTCACAAAATCAAAGTATGAATTTTCAAAGAAGAGCTCGATCGCTTTTTTCATTTCTCGCTTGAAATATTCAGGTAACACCAGAGAATTTTGATACTTTTATAATATGCTGATTACAATTTTACGCAAAGCGACACTTCGATTTTCCCAAACTTACTGGTATAATACAAATATCTTTTGATTTTACTGATTATATATGCTTCAAAATAAGTATCAGTTTTGTTCTATAATATATTATCGTAAATAATTTATTTTTATTTCTAGTCTTTGTAATAATATAGTTTCTTATATTCTTTCATATAAACGAAAAATCAATAATTTTACCTGCAAAATTGAGAAATGATCATATAAAGTACATTTTCCAGTCTATTTAGGAAAAATGGGAAGATTCAATTCAAAATCGAGTAGAGGAACAATTTTTTGGATTTTAGTTTTTTTTAATGAAGAATTTTAACCTCAATGTATATTCAACTGACAGATCTAAGATTATTTGTAAAAAAATTAGTTACTTGGTCTACCGAACCACTCCAAATAATAGCCGTTTTTCGCCACAAACAATTTGTTATAAAAAGAAATTTTTGTTAAGAATTCGAATTAGTAAACTGTAAAATTAAATTCGAAACCATTTTAACATTTATAGAATATATAAAAAATATCGAGTTAAATTTAATAGAATCTGTAAACTTCACATATTAAAAATCTTTTCCTTTAATGGGTATTATTTATTGTTAGAATTTTTCCTTATACTTGTCAGTCAAGAGGTGTGTTAATGACAATGTTAAGCGAAATTAAATTGTAATTATAAACAATAATTTGACCAAAGTTTGTACACTCTTTTGTTTTCTTTTGTGCTCACAAAATATGATTTTAATGATCAAAATATCAAATTAATTACTTTTATATTATTGATACAATTTGTATTAACAAAACTTAAAAATTAATTGTAATTTAATCATTAATAATTAATTACATCATAATTTTATTTTTTTATCAATTTTTCGAACATTTTTAGTTGTTAAGTTTCTCCAGCAGGAAACTTGGAGGTTCTTGAGGGCTGATTCCTGTATTCGGCAGCTCACTTGCGCAGATGTATGATCAAAATCTCTATTTATTAATCGCAGAATTCACAGTCGAGTCCCTTTTTCTCATTTGCCCACTTAAATGCGAACTAAACTACTAGCACTTAATAAGAAAATCCAACTACAGTCCAAACTCCGAGCAATGCCGTTTTCAAGGCTGTAGGGAAGTATAATTCCAAGAAGCCATAAACCCCCACTCCAAGCGTGGTCACGCTCGAATGCGTGGAGAATAATTAAGCTGACAAACTCCGAGCAATGCCGCGCGTCGGTTAGGTTAAAAGTCTATCTCGAACATCGTTTTATGTACCTAGTGTACATTACATGTGTACAAAAGTTATTCATATTGGATTATTTCGTTATAAACCCGAGCCTAAAGGTATATAAAACATAAAAATCGATCATTAGCTATGGTGTGTTCGATTCGTAGAATAAATGTGAACAAAGCGTCAACATGACAAATATTTCACCTCACTTTTAACGTAATCTGTGAAATCTCGTGCAGTAAATTAATAATTAATTACTGTGTCGTATTGCTTCTTTTTTTTTAAACAAAGAGAAACTCAAATACCGAATTGTCAATTATAACCTCGATTTGATGTCACTCGTGTAATCTTATTAATTATAACAATACATGTAAAACTTGAAGAAACAAACAAAAAATGAAAAATTCTTCTTACAGTAGTAAAAATAGATATTCATTCATTTGAAATATGGCATATCACTCTTTCCCAGATTTTGTACTGCGCAATAATACTGCGAGCAGTTTTCTCATAAAAACGCATATTAAATGAGCTAGAATCAGACATCTAATATCTTTTGAACGCGATTTTATAATTTTTCGTGGTTTTCTTCAGGTTTTAACGTTCACATTTTATGTTGAACATTCATCCAGAACATCTTTATCCAAAGCCATTAAATATTTGAAGAAACATATTATAAAAAATTATTAGTTAGCCCTACAGTACATAAATTTGATTTTATATCATAGCACATTTTTTTTAAGTGGGCTAAAAATAATTTTGAATAACGAATAGTTTTCCCGGTATTTCAATTCTTATATGTATAATAAATGCATCGATCGCGAGCGACGCTAAAGTGGTGGGGGTTGCGCACGAGCGAGAATTCGAAGAAACGGCATTGTTCGGGGCGACACTGCTATCAAATTTCTGGTTAAGAATTCATCTATTTGGGTTGAAGCTTTTATTATTTGGTTCAAAATTTAATTATTCTATTAAAAATTTCAGACGTTTGTTCAAAATTGATCCTTTTTATGGAAAATAAAAATATTTTGTTGTAAATGTATGTAATTTGTTGAAATTTCGTTTTAAAAGTCAACTGTCCAGAGAGGGAGAGCACATGCATGCTTTACTTGACGTGGGGATATTGCAGAGGAGTCTTTAGAGGAATCGCGAATCGCCGCACAAAAGGGAGACGCGATTAGAATGAGAAGGTATAGCATAGTATATTGTGTCACGACTCAGCAAACCGCGGGACTACAAACAGCGGGCGAGGTCTACAAAGGTTTGCTGAGGAGTGACACACGATATTTTATGCACAAACGGAATGGTTTTCGTATGCGAGTGTGTGTCGACGGAAAAGCTTTGATGGGGTTCAGTTTAGTTGAATAGTATATTTTGTTAAGATTCAGCAAACTACTGCTTTGACGTCTGAGGCCGATGTTTTAATTTTTAAATAAAGAATAACAATTTTCAACCAAATAGTTGAATTTTCATGCAACAAAGATACTGCATAAGCTCTCCATCTTGATTATCACATGCGAACCGGCATGCTCTGCACAACTGTATTGTGTAGTCTACAAATATCAGTCATATGTATCGCGCATGCGTCAATAGAGAGAGGCAGGAGAGTGCCGCCGCTTGGACCAAAAGCGCATGCGCGCATTCCGTAAAAAGTATACTTTTACGGCCGTGGCCGGCAAAATACCCCCTCCGACAAACAAGAACTTCGCGTCCCACAAACACGCAGAGAAAGATACGAAAACCGTTCGGTTTTGCATAAAGTATATTTGTGAAAGAGGAAGATATTGAATCCGCTCGTTCGTTTTTTTTCATTGTACTCCCGTCCCAAAAGAAGTTTCACTTCAAAAATTGCACACTTAAGGCACATTATTATAATATATTTGGCTTAGATTGTATTTTAGTTTTTAAATTACCCGCTGGACGAGGAAGTGCATGTGCCAGATGTATCCGCGTCCGAACACCACCGCATGTGCCTACAGAAAATAGACCCAACCGCGCTTTGTATATTTTCCTTTTGGAGTTCCATTAGGGCTCTTCAATATATCATCAGGCTTAGGACTTCTTGGGGCGACTGTAAAAAAATTATTATTTCAGGGCTAATTTCAAGTATTTACAGAAGATTCTAAAAACAGTGCATTGAAAATCTATTATATAAAATCGAATGGCCTAAAACCGATGATGCTTATGCAAATCCACAGTCTCAGAATTATATTTATTCTAAGATACAGTTTTCAATTAATTAAACAATCTTAATTTGTTTAAACAATATTTTTCCCCCAAACATATTGAAAAGTTACTATTTTCTGGAATTAATGTGGCAGCTAATGAATATTAAGAGTAATCATTTTTGCAGAAGACAGTTTTCAATTATTTAAAAGAATTTTTCTTTCGAATCTCTAACACTTGTCGCTGAATGTATAAGTTGGTTTAAGTAATGGCCAAATATTTTTGAAAAATATATTCTTCCTCAAACTTATAAACTATATAATAAATCCAACAAAATATTAACTTTTCCCTTTTACATGATAATTCTCATTTCTACATTTTTGGGGCATTTTCCGGGCACAATACAATAACAAGTACTTTTGTTTTCAATTTTTTCGAAAACCAAGCCTTTTCCATTTAAAAACCCATGGTAATTTCAAAAGCCGGAAGTCCGGGTTAATGTTAGCCGATTTGAACAAAGAAAATGTATTTCTCCGGAAAACGCACATATATTGGGAACGATCGATCACCAAAAACTGAAAGTAGAATTTTTGGACCACTCAAAAATGGCGTAGACATGGGACTTTGAATTTTGGACAAGTTTTTTTTCAAATGACGTATCTTGGGTTCTAATTGACGGATTTAACATTTGGACGTCTGAATTTATTTTTTTAAGATACATTTCAAAATTAAAATTAAGAAAAAAATTATTATTTTTCTCGAAGATTTGGTGGATAAACTAAAAATGAAGAAAGAGTTTTCCAAAAAATTTCATTTTTTATGTTTTTTTTCTATTTGCTGGTCAGAGGAAGCTGCAATAATGGTCTACAAGTGCCGAAATTATTGAAGTGGGTTCGCCACTGGTTTTCTAGAAAAAAATTCAAACGTCAGTTCTTCTGTGGCACGAAGCATCATGTTTAATTTTTTCCATAAATGAAAACTTATAAAGCTCTGCATACATTTTTTACATCCCATTTTTTCAAAAAGGGGTCAACCACTTTTTTATTTCATAAACAAAATGACAACAACTCAAATTTTTGACTTTTTAGGAATACCGTTCGTTATAAAATATTCAGAATCTTTCAAAAATATCGAGAGTCAATCACACAACAATTTAAAAATGTTTTTCAGTAGAAATGTAGAAGTTTAAACATTTACTGAATTTGTTTTATACAAATTACTACATGAAAATAATTTCATGAGGATTAGCAATGTTTGATCTCTTAATTTCAACTAAATTTTTACAATGTATAGGCAAAAGGCGTTTGTGAGTTGGATTAATGAAAATTAATAAATAATTTAGTAGTATAGTAAACAAATTTTATGAACAATTAAACGTTCCCGCTATTTGTCAGAAAATAAATACCATTTTCAATGCAAGTGACCCTGAATTATCCTGTTCTTATCGGGTAATAATTGTTTAAACAAATTTATTTAACAAAATAGCTCTTTGGCTAGGTTTCGAGATAACGAGTTAATTTTATAAACATAATTAACTGCAAATACCTGAATTTCAACCGATGTAAGAACTCTTGGGCAATGACTTACAATTATTATTGTTATTAACAAATTCATCAATAAAGTCTTTTCGTCGCGTTATTTTATCTTATAAGCTAAAAAAACCATTCTTTATATTGGAATCAACTGCCAACATCTCATTGCCATCACATTTGGTCAATTGATAATAATGTCATTATATGTCATTATTTACCAAAAATTTGCTATCATTAACATTATAAGGATTATCGAAGCAAATAACATTTGTACGCAAATAATAATCATCAAAATAATTTGTTTACTATTTAAAAAATTATTTATTAATTTTCATTAATCCAAGTCATAAACCCCTTTTGTACATAAATGGTACAAATTTAGTTGGAATTAAGTGGCAAGACATTACTAATGTTTGTTTGACATTACTAATTGTTGTTTCATTGATTCTAGATCTTTAAGAATGAAGCTGATTATTTTATCAACAAACGGTATTCTTTAAAAGTCCAAAATGTTGGTTGTTGTAATTTTGTTTTTGAAATAAAAAAGTGTTAAAAACCGACACAACAATTTTCGTGATCAGATGACGTGGACTCTACCATGTGCTTCCTAGTAAGTGACATTTGCCGTGAAAGCTTTTTTTACCTTTACCGGAAATGTTACTAACTATGTTGTTATATTTTTGAACAGCAAATATATACTTTACATGAAGTGAAAACTATTTTATGAAAAATACTAGTGGTAGATTCAAAGAAAGGTCTTCGAATGGAGGGCATCTCAGTTTAACACCCCCCCCCCCCCCATTGAAAAGAAAGAAAATGATGATTCGAATTTTAAAAAATTTCATAATTGAAAAAAATTGGTTTCACATAGTTTTCTCTAATAATTGTTCCAGATTATGTTTTAGTTTTTTAATTACTTGATTTGGGTCCTGTTTTTACGTAAAGTTTCTTGCAAAAGATTTTTCCGAAAAACTTATGATCACGATACACATGATCACAAGTCTGAAGAAGCTCATCCGCATTCACAAGAATTGCATCTGTAAGAAAAATACATTCGACAATTAGTTCAAATTCGAAAAAATATGGTCTCTTATAATTACAAAATTGTAGTTAATTCCAAGACTACTAATGACATGCCTCGCACTCACTCTAATATCGACACTTTTTTGCACATCAAGCTTATCATCAATCATTTAAAGATTTCAAAAATTTTGAAACTTTCAAAACGTTTTAAAGCATTTCTAAAAATTTCAAGATAATTTATGCGATCTTAAAGTATTTCAATGAATTTTTATGGATCTTATTAGACCTACGTCATGTCATAGGATTTTCAAAGACTTTAAAGTTTTAAAAATATCAATGGATTTTGAAAGGATATCAAAGGATTTCAAACATTTTCAGGGATTTTAGGTAATTTCAAAGAATTGCCATAGAACTGTAGGTAGTGAATCCAATGGAATGGAATATTAAAGCACTTTTAAGGATTTCAAGTTATTTCTATAAATTTCAGAGGATTTCAAAACATTTCGACGGATTTCAGAAAATTTCAATAATATTTAAAAGATTTCAAGAAATCCTAAAAACTTTCATAGGATTGTGAAAAATAAATGTTAAAAAAAAGACATTTGAAGGTATTTAAAATTTTTTAAACGAGTTTAGGGAGTTTTAAAAGATTTCATTGAACTCGACGAGATTTTTAAGAATTTTCGAAAAACTTTGTAGGATTTCAGAAAATTTCAAAGCATTTTGAAAACGTATCCAGGATATCACAAATATTAAAAGTATTTCAAGAAAATCTAACGGATTTGTGAAGAATTTCTGAAAAAAAATTAAGAATTTTAAAGCGTTGAAGGTATTTAAAGATTTGAAAGGATTTAAAAATGGTAACAAGTTTTGCAGGAATTTTACGCGTTTTAGAAAGAAATGTATATTTTATACATTTGAAGAATAATAAATACCTGACTCAATAGCTAACCACTTTTATGACACTTTTTTGCTACGATTTTTTAAATTTTTTGTTACTATTGACATTATTTTAAATTTCTTAAATGAGAAAAGCAATCAGGTCAATCTTCTAGGCTCAATTCTCTAATATATGTTTTGGATTGTATTTTATGGTTAAATTACCGGGTTCGGTTTTCGAGTTGCGACCTCTGAACATTCCACACAATGAACTGGATTCTGTAAGGAGAAATATAGGGATTTCTTATTAACAAATAAATATTGGCGTTGTCTAAAAAATCATAAAACTTGAAAAGCCCGATTCGCACTTGGAAAGTACTGTTCTTTTTAAAAAAAGAATATCCCTAAGAAATGGCATACAGACGGATGAAATATTGAACTCCCTCATCAAGGTCAAAGGTCAAACTCTAAAAAGCTTTGTTGCTTTCGTCCTTACAAAAAAAATATCTAGAACAGTAGTAGTCTAATTTTTTATTTTTAATTAAATGGCGTTGTATAGTTTTACAGAAAAAAATTGTAGCGACATATTTTTACACAATTTACTTTTTCTTCCAATAATTAAGAATTTAGTGTACCTAAACTCGTAAATACTTTTGATATGCATTCATCGGAAGGTACTATATAAATTGTTTAAATTTTTATTCAGCCCTTTTT